>BGPR01012132.1:190-46074 GCA_013235015.1 Araneus ventricosus
TTCTTCATACTGGTGTGTTTCTGTGTGGAGCTCCTGCTCGTCATCTGATTCACTTTCCACACTAGAAAAACCAGCTTTTTCAAAAAAGATTTTGATTTTCTTTTGTGTAACGTTCATCCAGACTCTGTCTGCCATCCTCATAGAATCAAGCATATTAAAACGGTTTCATTTTCTGTTTTTTATCATTTGAATCCACAACCTTCTTGCAAGTTCCTTCCTGTAAAAAACTTTACAACTTTTTATTATCCTCTGATCAAGAGGTTGCAGATTGGAAGTCGTGTTAGGTGGGAGGAAAACCACCTTTAATGCGTTCATGTCAGGGATAAGGCTGTGAGGCGTGCATTTATCAATTTTTTCCTCTTCTCTTTACACATTTTGTTGTTTATTTGTTTTAACCACTCTGAGAAAAATTCACTCGTCATCCAAGCTTTTTTATTTACTTTATAATGAAGTGGAAAAGACTTAATGCCTGTAAAGCACCTTGGGATTCTACATTTTCCAATCATCAATAGTTTAAGCTTCTTAGTCCCACTCAATGTTGGTAGCTAAAAATAACGTTACTCGCTTTTTACTTTGTTTTCCTCCATGGCAGGTTTCTCCTTGGAAAACTGCTGTTTTGTCTAGCAATGCTTTAAAGAAAAGCCCAGTCTCATCAGCATTGAATATTCTTGTAGAAGATCAGGAAGAGTTTTTATCCATTTCCGAACAAAGCTCATCACTCACTGATTGGCTTCCGGCACACAATTTTCGAAAAACAATGTTATGACGGTTTTTAAAGATTTTCAGGCATCCATTTCTGCTTTTGAAGTCTTTGTGCCCCTGCTTCTGTGCAAATTGTTCCACTTTTTCTTTAAACTCATTGCCTCCAATAGGTAATTACAATATCTGCATTGTTTAAACCATTTTATGAGGCATTCTTCTAATTCAGGATCTCAATTCGAATCTTCATCATAGATCTTTTTTACCACGTTTTTATTAACTCGCTTTCTTGTCTGTCTGTTCGGTACAAATCTTGCGATCGATTTTAAACTAACTTCCCGATGAGCTGGAGACTTGAAACTTTAAACATAGTTCAGAACTAGATGACAATGCATTATTAAATCGCTTTCTTGTCTGTCCGTTTGTCTGTCATTTCATATTTTGCATGACGCATCCGCAGTATGTTTATCATTATATCTCAAACTATTAACATTACAGATTTGATTCTCGGGTATATGGATGACCCATGGGATCATGGGAGCACCCCCATATTTTAGCCATATCTTTTCGCATGCGCAGTACGTTTTTCATTATATATCTCGAAAACTATTAACATTACAGATTTGATTCTTCGGTATAAGGATGACCCATGGGACCATCGAAGCACCCCATATTTTGGCCATATCTTTGAGCATGCGCAGGACGTTTTTCATTATATCTCGAAAATTATTAACATTACAGACTTGGTTCTTGGGCATAAGGATGGCCCATGGGGCCATCGAAGCACCCCATATTTTAACCATATCTTTGCGCATGCGCTGTACGTTTTTCATTATATCTCAAAGGTCTCTGCGTCACAACTTTTTTTTTCAGGAAAATAACAATTTTTTATTTATGATCAGGTGAAGAGAAACTGAAATAAACCTGAAATTTGCCACATGTCTCCGTCATAATCTCATCAAGATGTTTAAAATCGATTGCAAAATTTCACACACAGATGACTAAAAAGGAGAAAATAATTATTTTAAAAAATAAAAATTTTAATAGACCACGTTCTTAAAACGGACTAAAAAGTATAAAATAATTTCTTCTAGCCCCATACAGATTTATAAACCCATACAGATTTAAAACGAAAAACGTGGGGCGCATGCAATATTTAATAGTAAGGAGTGAAAACTCACACAATAGTTCATATCATTTCCATTGCAATAAAATTGTTAGTGACTGAAATAAACTATTTATACATCAATTATCTATTACATGCGCCCCACGTTTTTTGTTTTAAATCTGTATGGGTTTATAAATCTGTATGGGGCTAGAAGAAATTATTTTATACTTTTTAGTCCGTTTTAAGAACGTGGTCTATTAAAATTTTTATTTTTTAAAATAATTATTTCAGTTCAAAATGTTTTTTAATTTTCTCTCTGTCCTTTGATATTTCTTATAAAGTCTATGCTGGAATTTTAAAATCCTTGGCAATTCGTCCTTTCTTCCCGCCTTTATCAACAGCTTCGAAAATCTTGACCCTTTTTCTTTACTGTAAACACATTCAACTTTCGTTTAACACTTACTTTTTTTGTCTCCATGGCACCACCTTCCATTTTTGCAACTCGAAATAGCAATTCACACACTTTTGAATCGCAACTACACCCCACAAACGTTTTTCGCAGACTTATTTAACACGTGTAGTCAAGTTTGTTGAACCTGTTACATAAACACAACAGCTAATAAGCTTGCGTAACGAATTGGTGAGAATGTCACTTCTAGGATGAAGCCGATACTATGCGACCTTGAATATACAATTTGGTGTAAAGGGAGTGGTATTGTCCCTTTTGCAGCAAATTCTGGGAAGCATCCCTTACTTGAGATCTTCATGAAGGTCACAATGTGACTAAACAGCGATTTTCAAGGAAAAAAATATTTTTGGCTTCGAAAGAAATTCAACATATCAAGGTTTTGAGTGAAAACTCTTTGAGATAGGAATTGAAATTAACATTAGGAGAAATATAAAATTGCAAGGGGAAAAATATTTTTTCGAGATATCGAGAATTCACTGTAGATAAAATTTGGTACACAGTTTTATCATTAGAATTGTAGATCTGTATCAAATTCTTTGTTTGAAAAATAAAAATGCAAATGATTAATTTGAATTAAATTTATCATTTGCATTTTTGTGTGTCTAAAATATATAAATTTATGGTCCTTGAATTTTCTTTTCCTCAATAAGAGTGGGAACACTGATTAAACTGAGTAACTTAAAAATATATTAGGTTGAACTCAGTATTAAAATACTATTAATGGTTGCAGTTATACACGTTTTTGAACTTTTTAAAATAAGCTTGAGGTCATGTGTTGAATTTATTACAATGTATTTTCTGGATTTTTATTTCATGCTTTTTATAATATAACTTTTGCATATTGAATTGGAATTTCTGGTTGTTTGAAAATCTGTTCTAATTTCTTTCAGGATTTAAAACTGTACACTCTGTTTCTTAAGAAATATATATTTTTATTTCCAGCACTAATGTATCCAAATTTGTATTGGATTGCAATGCTGATTGCTTATGCTCAGACCATAACTATGATCCTGTATGTGGTGTGGACAACATAATTTATTATTCTCCTTGCTTTGCTGGTTGCCAGAAAGTTTTCCAAGAAAATGATAAAAAGGTATTCCTTTTATATATCTGCATACATAAATTCTAAATATGCAATTATTACTTTTCTATTGAAGATATGTATTGTTCTGAAGTCGTTAAAGTGGTTTTGGGGGAATTCATTGTTCAAAATATGTGTATTTGTAGTGTTGTAATTTATTTGAGTGATTAAACATGTATCTGTCATTAATACTGAGTTATCAATAATGCACGAGTAGCAACAATTAAGATTAGAAGATTCTCATTAGATATATTTACATTTGTTGAAACCCTTGTTTCTTTTAGTTTGCATGTATACACAAGTGCATCCATTCATCTCACCATGATTCAGTTGCAGAGCACATCCTCCCAAATAGCCTCATGTAAAAATAAAATTTAAAAAGTTTCTTTTTGTAATATCTTGACACTTCAAGAATGTGTTACTATGAAAGCTGTAAAATCCTAAGCCTTCTTTGGGGGGGGTGAAAGGCCGATAAACGCAATGTGCTTTCATTTTCTAGTTCAGTATTGGGAAAAATATTAAGGTCAATCTGATGCAAAACTTATTTTTCCATTTATTATATCCTGTAAATAAACATGCCAATCTACAATTTGCTAATCTTTTCATTGCATTATATTATTAGAATTGCTATCAATATAGTATAAATATATACTTTTCTAGAGGTTTCTAATTTCCTCTTTGTATTTGTTGCAGAAATTTTGTCTTTCGTGTTAAAATTGCAGGTATCCCATAAAGAAAATTTTTACGGATTTTTTGCACATTGGAACTTTCATTTCCATTTATTTTCAAAGTGCTTAACATAAAATTGTGTTATTGAATTTTTTTAAATTCTAATAATTTAAAACTTTTTATCCATTTCTCAGTCTTTAAAATTTCTGTAGACTTCAGCTCAAATTTCATTTGGAAAGTCTATTAATTAATGAAATTGCTGATGTTTTCTATTATATGATAAAGCCTATGTCCTTTTTTTTAAGTTTTGTTTTTATAAGCACCATATATCTTTATTTATATTAATGAGTAAATTATTTACTATGCATGAATTTCATTTTCTGTTGCTTACATATTTTTTGGATAGGTTGTGAACAACTTCTTTAAAATCTAATTTTTGTCTTTTCTGGATAAAATTTTTTTCAGTTTGTTCTTGAGTGATGAATCTTTTCAAATGAAATGAGAGAATTTTTTTATACAATCTAAATTTCATAAACAGTTTTGGCATGGATTGGTTTTGAAGCCAAAAATGGTTATGAAAATTGTTATGAAGTCACTATTTTTTTTTTTTTTCTTAAAATTCAGTAGACACCTGTTTATAAATAAAATCTAATTTCTTCCATTAGTTAATTAGATTAATAATCATTATTTGAATTGTGTAACGTACTTGATGGGTTATTATCTCGAGGCAATGTGCAATTCCCTGCTGATTTTAATATAAGCTATGTTTTCAAGTTGAAATAAAAATATTAAATGTCTCGAATTTATAGAGTTATGGATCCTGCTCATGCATTGAACAAAGTTTCTCAAATATGTCAATCTCGGCCCCTGCTAATATGGTAGAAGCGACAAGAGAAAAGTGCAACAACAACTGTAGCCATGGTCCTCTGTTCTTAGCAGTCATATTTTTTTGCATGTTTTTCACATTTTTGGTCAGCATGCCTTCATTATCAGCAACATTAAGGTATGTACACTATAGAAGTAAATTATTTGATAATATTGTAGAGATGCTATTTTGTTTTTGTATGGGATGCTATTAGTGACTTCCAACTTATATTTGCTGTTTTTGTTTATCATACAAATCACTATGAGGAATGTGGTTTCAATTTTATCTTTTTTGGGGAAGGCTGGGTATGTCAATTTTATATGTAGAGATGCTATTTTTTTTGTGTGGGGATGCTAGTGATGATTTCAACTTTCATTTGCTGTTTTGTTTTATCCTTCGTCACTATGAGTAAAGTGGTTGTCAATTTTTGCTTTTGTTTTATCTTCATACTATGAGAGTAAGGTGGATGTCAATTTTATCTTTTGGAATTTGGTGTATCAATTTTTATTAATATCTATCTGTCTTAATTGGACTTCAAGGGAACTTTTACAAGTGGATCATCTTTCTTTCTTGGGTTCCATGAATGTATTATTTAATTTAATCAATGAATTATCTTCATGCTTGTTTCATTAGATGTGATAATTTAATCTAATAACTTAAGATGACTTAGTTTAATTATCAAACGAATTTATATTCTTTTATGTGTTTATTGAATTTGATAATTTCATCTTATAAGTTAAACATAATTTGATTAGTAGTATCGAGTGAATTGTATTCCTTACTTATGCATAATTTAGTTGATGTATCGGATGAATTGTATTCCTTACTTATCGTTTATTGAATTTTATAATTTAAATTTCATATCTCAAAGTTCAAAATGTTTACTCTCCTAGTTCTTTTCTGGCATAGAGGCTATTTTGTATTATATTCCTCTTTTTTGGTTTAAAAACTTGTCGAATTATTAGGTAGTGCAATTCCTTGTTTAATTGGATATTTTCCGCAATTCTAAAATATAAATTTCTTTGGGGAGCTGCAGAATTCTCTGGGTTCTTGGTAGCCTGGCGAACAATCAGTACTTAGGCCTAGAAGTGGAGGGTGTACTGGTTCTTTCTTCGGTGGTTTTTCCACAAGATGGCGAAAATTTCAGAGAAGGGAGTTCTTTTGAAACCCCGTCTTCCTAGATCTTGACCAAGAAGTCGAGCTGGCGATGTGCTGTCAAAGCGATCGATTATTTAAGTGCGCGGCTGGCAGCTCAGGGCCCTTTTGCCGTCTGGCCGAAGCGACTATCATTTAGCGGGGAGAATTTCTGCTCTTCTTCCCTTCTTCCTCTCAGAGGACGCTGATGGACACTTGATTTCTACCGCGGCAGCGAGACAGCGTCGTGCTCTTGGGGCTGTTTAGTATAGGCAGATGAGAGATGTTCCTAATCCTACATGCAAAAAACTTCTAAAGAGTGATGACTGGAGGGCGGTCAGGTATTCCTGACCAGCTAGAACCAGAGCGCGCTTCATTCGTCGGTAGAGCCCGATTTAAGTATTCCCAGAGAAAAAAAGACTCCAGTGAGTTGTCCAGATTCCTTTTGACCATCCGACACTCGGACAGGCCTACCATGCTATGAGATGACATCGTAATTTCAACGAATGACCAATGAGCTTAGCAGTTCTCGACAACGTCCTGTGAGACCAGCGGAGGAGCCCTCAGATCGAGCCCTGTAGCAGATAGAATGGGAGGTGATGTCCATGGCTGGCCTCCACAGCTGTGTTCCGTTCCATGACCACCCGGTTTCGTGTAAACCCAGCGGAGGAGTCTGCACAACCTAGGCAGGGAGGGGCGTGCCATGCAATAAGTGGGAGGAGGGGGCTGGTGCCCATACAGCTAAGTGAAATGTGTTCCATTTCTTTTTCTTTTGGAGGGCCGCGTTTTTTTTTCTAGTTTCTACTTATTTCTAGGGCAAATGCTTTTGAACTTCAGCTTCCGGACACTAAATGAAAAGTTTAGCTGCTAGGTAGCGAGTGACGTAAATGGGATGGAAAGAGATACCTTTTGATATGATATTTTAATTTAGTGATGTTATAATGTATAGCCAAGAAAGTTTTTTTTTTATTATTGTGCAATATGTTTTCCTTATTAACGAACATTTGTGTTGTTCATCTATGCATATGAACGGATTTCTTTTCACGTGATGTTTAAGTGTTGAAATGAGGTTTATTTGGGGCTTGAGTCGTGAAAAGTATATTTATCTTAATTTTTGTGTTCTGTTAAATTAATGAAGTTTGGTGTCACAGAAGATGAGAGATAATACTAAATGGAAAGGGAAAACTTTTGAGAACAATAAGTTAACGTAGTAATTGTAATGTTTTAGCAAATCCTGCACCTTCTAAGCTAACCGTATCGATGAATATTTCCGGGCGATTAATCAGCTCTTAGGGGTTAATGTAAATTTTTACTGAGGGAAAGTGAGGATCAACGACTCATGCCTCAAGTGATCCAGTTTAATCTTGTGTAATATTAAATGTGCTTATCTGGATAGGGCGCCCTCCGATAAATATGATCATTGTTTAGCATCTGCATAGAATTCTATTTACCAAATATATGATGTCCTTCATATCAAATTTTTTCTAATAAATGTGTGTGTTTAAAAGTTCTTGTTTGCAATCATTTTCACACAGGTCTCACATCTTTTGGTTCATTACTGAGTCTGGTTGAATTTGGAAGTTGGGTTAATTGCGGCCTTCGTTTTTCCTAACCTTTGTCTCCGAAAATTTTTGATTTTTGGTTCTTTCTTATACTAAGAAACTATACGATTATTTGTTTTCTTAGTTAGCTTAAAGCCTAAAAATTTAAGATCTTAAAAGTAAAAAAAAAAGGAAAAAAAATTAACGATTTAAAATTTTATAAAAAAGTAAATTCACGACAATATTTTTATGTGTATAGCCCTTTGATAATGTCTTAATTATTAATGTTTAAAAATATATATGCTTTGAATACAAAATCTGTTATGGAGAAGTACATATACAGAGTCTCCTCAACTTGCATCCAAGTTCTGTTCTGATTGACAGGTCTCGAGTCGGATTTATATTTTTCAACACTATTTCCATTCAAACGAGTTGTGAAAATTATACATAAAACACAAAATTCCGGTTTATGTACTTATAATTATGGTATAAAATGTGAAAATGCATAATATGCACTCTATTGTAATTACTGTAAGTATGAATACAAACTGAAATTGCATAATGTAGAAGTGAGATGAAATTCCACATACATTTGTTTTAAAAAAAAATTGTTTTGAAAAAAGTGTATTTGAGATTTTTGTCATTTCTCATGAGGCAAAGAACAGAATCAATTGATGTTTCAATTCTGTCTTTGAGCATAGCTCCACATCCATTCCAACTGCTCAAAAATAGTCGCAATGACTCTAGGCGTGGGGATGTGTTGGTGGTGTTATGTCTTTGAACATAAATTCATCTGGTTATGGAATTAAAGTTGTGAATAGTAGAACTTGTAATGCTGATCTAGTCATAAGTTAATGGTCTGCTTCTATCAATATGAATTCATCCTCTTCTCTGCCTCAGATGTATAAATGATATATTTTCAATAGTAGAGTTTGCATTCCTGAGACAGTCATAAATTAGTGTTTTTAGATTTTCTGTCATTTTAAATTTATCTATTCTTAGAATAAGAGTTTAGAATTGTATCGGATTTTTCTAGAGAATTCATAAGTCTGTCAGTTCTGGAAACTTTTCGATTTTTGAAGTATAACTATCTTGTATTGTGTAATATTTTTATTCGGCTATTTTCATGGTCAGAAGTTGAGAAGGTGTAGTTACGAATGGATTTTTTTTTCTTTATCTGTTACCATATATTTAAGGTATCGTAACTAGGGATGGGAAAAACCTACCGGTTTAAACCGAAAACCGTTTTTTTGTTTTGTTTCGTTTCGTTTAACCAGTTTTTTCGGTTATTTTTTATCCCTGGTTTAAATCTATTTTTTAAATTACAAAAACCGGGTATAAAGATAGACTCGGTTTTTATTAGACTAAAATTTACTAAGTTATAACGCTTTGAGTTTCGTCATTTTAGGTCAATCACAGACAACCACTTTCTCGAGGCGTCTGTTTGGCGTATTACTGAAAGAGTCTTTATGAACAGATAGATATTGGCCAATGGATTGATTTCCTGCAAAAACAATACTAATAAAAAAATTTTGTCTGCGAATGTCTTCTGTTTTTTGTAGTCAAAAAATATTTATCTTTTAGTTGGAAGTTCTGTGGTCTCCAAAAGATTAGTATCTACGTTGAATTATGTTTCCAATGAGAGGTGTCGACTCGCAAATCAACACATTGCTGAATGAGTTTTTATGAGCAGATTGGATGATAAATATTGGCCAATGAATTAATTTCTTGTAAAAACAGTGTTAATAAAAAAATTTGTCTATAATACTTACTGCAATAATTACTCACTTATTATTATTACATATTCTATTAACTACTTATTACATTAATTAATTATTGTATTAATACTTACTTATTGTATATTTTTATTAATAAAAAATTCTGTCCACAAATGTTACTCTTTAAAAAAAAAAAAAAAAAGTTTTTCTTTTTTATTTTGAGCGATTTTAGCCGCCAGGTTAAACCGGAGGGAGAAAAAAAAAAACTTTTTTGCAATAACCACCATCCCTAATCTTAACTGTGCAATTATTTTTGATATATTCAAGGAATTTTTTTTTTTCAATAATTAATATTAACTTTCTTCATAGGTGTGTTGCTGAGACTCAAAAGTCATTTGCTTTAGGAATTCAGTGGATGACAGTAAGACTCTTGGGTATGTGTGATATGTTGCTTAAAATTCATGATTGTCTATGTTTAGCATTTCACACTTCTAACAAAATTGTCGATGCATGAATTTTTGTTTGGTTTGTGTTCGGCTGCATTAGAATTGATGCTGCAGCTCAACTCGGAACTCATTACTAGATCTTCAGAAGAAATGTTCTTACTGTATTTTTTAAAGAAAAATATAGGATGGCTGTTAGCATCAGCAGATAAATATGATTTTGATAGAAATGTAATAAATTAATACCTAAGTAACCTTTTGAAAAGTTGTAATTCCGATGTCATTTACACAAAATGTACTGAAAATGTTCTAGGCTGATTCTCGCAATCTCAAAAATGTTTTTAAAAATGTATAGGTGCTAAATTCATAAAAGCAAATTATTTCAAGTGCAAGTAATTTACTTTAACTGTAAATTAAATTGTTTCTATTAAGACTTTAAAGTTTGATAATTGCTTAAAAGATGGTTAAGCAGCATATAAAAATTCATTCAAGTTTGACTTTTTTTATTATTTCTTAACCATTTAGAATTGTATTAAATAACCTAAAAAAATATAATCATTATTTAAAAATGTTTAGTAATTTTCAGCCTCTGTCACTTCTGAATTTGGAAATAGTTCAGTGGAGTCGGACCGGACTATAGTTTCATTCACTACCTTGATTTCACGTGGATTCAAAACTCTATGTTCGGTGGTGTAGTCGCAAAGTAAACAGTGCTGGGATGCTCTAAAAGTAGTGCCGGACACCCAATAACCTGGGTGACAAAAGTGGCGCTGTTTTAAGGATGTTTTCGAAGTTTTAGCATAGGACTATGTTCCTTCCATTGGGAAGGAATTTGATTCACACGCCACAAAAAACGTTATATGTTAGATCCTCTATGTCTCGGTAACTACATATGTTAAAAACATAACTAATGTCTTATTTTAGAGATAAAGAATAACAACAGAAGTTACAAAAAAAATTAGTAATTTATGTATGTTACTTTTCATTTAATCGACCGATCCTACACAGAGTTGTAATATATCCATGCATGCTTGAAGAATTCAGAACAAAAGAATTGACATTGTAATATATTTTATTAAGAGTTTCATTTTATTTTGCGAATTTCCCATACATTATTATTTCGGAGAAACAAAAGAGAATCGCTTCGAGAACAAATTTGAAATATTGCGAGTAACAGAATCCAAGAAGCTTCGAGAAACAAAAGAAAATCATGAGTAACGAAGAGAAACTTCCAGAAACAAATTAGTCATGCGAGTAAAGTAGTCCTAAGACTTTAATATCAGCAGCTGTTTGAAAGACACAGCTTCCTGTCATTTTTTTTCCTCTTATTTCTCATGAAAAAAAAAAGCAGTGCTAGTTTTAATATATCCCTGGTTATGTTGATCAAATTTTTGTAATCGAGTGTATGCGCTATATAATTGTTAACAAGAAATTCAATAATATTTTCCATAGAAATAAAAATTCAACATTGGGAGTAGTCTCCCTTAAACATGGAAATAATGAATTTAGATTTTGCAGAATTACAATGCTGTATTTTATCACTTTTCTTATTTTAATTCATATAATTGAAACAGCCTTTTAATGATCTTTAAATTATTACAGGTACCATTCCAGCTCCCATTTTCTTTGGTTGGCTGATCGACAAGAGTTGTGTTCTGTGGCAGGATTCCTGTGATGATCAACATGGATCTTGCCTGTTTTACAATAATGAAAAAATGAGCACTAACATTTTAACAATCATATGTCTTGTAAAATTCTTGTCGTGCATTTTCTTCACTTTTGCATGGTACTCGTACCGTCCCGCTGAATCTGCACCCTCGTATGCAAGAGAGGCATCTATTTCTGAACCCCATAATCAGTCTATTTGCAAGGGCGTGTCATCTGTTAATCCTAATGAACAGTGTCTTGGGATTAGATTTGCTCCATATCAGAATGAAGCATTTACATCATGTGATGCACATGCTAGCAGTGTGTTGTGAGCATGTGCTAACATCCCTGTATAATTTGTTTCATAGTGAATTAGATATGCACTATATTTTAATTGTTCAGTATTGCCAAATGGAGTTTAGCGTGTCTTGAAATTTTATTTATTTGTACAGAAGTTTTTGTTCTTAATGATCCTCATGTGATACGAAACAAATGAAGCATTTTATGATTAATTGTATAGATATTGATTTTTATAATAAAGACATATACAATTCTAAAGACTAATATTCTTTAATGTATAATATTCACTTGCATGTATTCTGAATGTTGGAAATTTCTATTTCATCATTAACATAATTTCAGACATATATGAAAGATAAGTTTGGAAGATTTCCCAATATTTAAAATTTCTTTTTCACATCATTGCACATTCGTATTAACAAAGAGTTTTGATAATCAACCACCCTTACTCTTGCCTCTTTTTTTTTTGTACAATCTGTATATGATGCAAATCTGCATGTACAAAAGCATGTTCATTGTAGCATATTGCTTAATATTTTATCATTTGTACATTTCTTTTCCTTGTCAAGTACAAAAACTTATCCAGTTTAATTTTCAAAGATGAAAATGTTTTCTTTTCATTGAAGGTTAAACCAATTTGTGTGCACAATTTTTTTGTAGTTGCTGAGGCAGAAATAAATTACATTCTTAACCTTGCCATATGAAATTGTCATTTACACTAAATGTACTGACACTCTGTTAATGCATTGAAACTATCAATAGAAAGCAATCGTTGGACTGATCATGTTAAGATCAGCATTAAGTAGCAGATTATCTAGTATTTTGCTGATGAAATATTCAAATTTTAATGAAATAATTTATAATCCTACAGTATTCTTAATTGATCATTGAGGCAGGAGACAAAGTCGCTCCTGGTTGAAACAAACCACATCTCATGATTATTGTACCATTTATTAAATGCATTTCAATGACTCGCTCCCACCTAGCCTAGATAAGAGCGAGTTGGTTCGTTTACCATTATATTTTTTTGTTGAGCAACGAGAAACATGTGTGCCAAATTTCATCATATTGCTACAGCTGTTCAAAGTACATGTTCTGACATGCCTTAGGGTAGTCATCCTTAAAGATTGATGAGAAGAGACATATATATATATATATATATGGCCGTAAAATAGAACAAACTGAACACCACACACAGAATTACGAATTAAATTTAACTAGGTTTTTTTCTCCTTACAGTTATGACTAGGAGATGCATACACTTGAAATGAATATAGTTCAGAACATAAAATCCTATTTTATTTTAACATTACTATTTCTTATTTAATATAGATTCATACAATTGACTATGCCTAATAACATCTGGACTGGGCCCCTATAATACACAAAATTTGGATATCATGGCATGTGACGTGTCCTTACTGGTCACGACTTAGGTTCAGGATCTCTTAGAGAGTGAGAGATAAGAATTACTTAAACACACAAAAATTAGGAAAAATGATCTGCTATAAACATGAGGAAAAACGACGACACACATTCAATGTAGTCCTGACATTACACCGTCTTCTTGTTCGACACCCGGAAGTTCGACAAATAACATTTGCAGAAGAACACCTTCGTGAAGATATAGAGACTTGTTCAGGGCGAGGCAAAACAATGCACAGTCAGAGTTCATCCCACTCTCATTGTGGACTCTGTTCCAATACTGGATGCCAAGCAGCGATTCTCCTGAACACATCAGCAATGGGGTCAGTCTACAGGTTAGGCCTAAATACGGTGGTCGCTAGGACTCAAGAAAGGAACACATGAGTACAATCATAGAAACACAAATGATACAAAACTTTAAGAAAAATTTCATGAAGTCATCTCACAGAAGTGGTTGAATGAGACGGCAGACACTCGGCTGTCAGTCGGCACACCCCGGAACAGACACGCTGGGAACACTGGACAATCC
Source organism: Araneus ventricosus (assembly GCA_013235015.1). Classification (NCBI taxonomy): domain Eukaryota; kingdom Metazoa; phylum Arthropoda; class Arachnida; order Araneae; family Araneidae; genus Araneus; species Araneus ventricosus. The sequence goes on from BGPR01012132.1 coordinate 13,819, forward strand.
TAATACATCAGAGTTTGACCGGCCTCTACTGCCCCAACGATGTACACCTGCTCGAACCCACTCGAGAAGACACTGAGTCTGATACTAGTACTGACACTCTTCCACAGGCTTATATACCCGAAAGTGACGTCAAGCTCCACCTCACTTCAGTTCTACCACAGCGATTTCCCGTGCGTCATTCAGTTCGGAGAATTGATTTCCCATTGTTCGGCACCTACCTAAACCGGAAACCAAGGTCATTCGAACCCCACAAGCCTCTCGATCCAAACCTGTCAAAGGATGCTAGGTCAACACGCTCCGTAGTTCCACGACTGATCCATTAGCATGGTTCGAATATAATGTGGTCCGTTACAGGCATTCAGCACTTAAAAGGTTAGACACAATAAAATGTCACTAACATTATTCATTATTAAAAAAAGCAACACTAAAGAGTATATTAATTTGAAATTTCGATAGTTCTGCTGTATCATAACATTCCAGTCCAAGTGTGTTTACAGGCTAATTATGCAAAAAGGCATCATTGTCCGTTCAGATAAAAAAAGAAAAGGTTCACTTATCTTTCAGTTGATTCTCCTCGACTCTGCCGACTAGTCAAATGTATGGTCATCGCTGGATGTTGTTGGTCTCCCAGTTAGTCTACAGCTGAACTCCAGGTCAGCACTGGTGGGTCGTCGCGAAATAAAATTCACTCGAAGGAACGTTCGCCCAAAATGACTTTCACGGTGTGACTGAATGCTAGGATCGTTTTCCCCACGACTTTACAGCTGCAAAAATAGATCAAGTCCGTATAGGCTTCTCTCACTACTGCAATATTGATCAAGACTACCCCTCGTAGAGTTAACTCCTATTTTTTTTTACTTGAAACAGCTCAGAAGAGTATTATGCGCTTCTTTCGGTAATTGAGCGTCTCTTCCTCTATTATCGGCACCCCCTTCTCCAGCTCTCTGTCATATCTTTTCACTGCGAATTTGCATCTCCAAAAGTAGGGCCGCGGTGGCCTAGTGGTAAGGTCTCGGCTTTGGGGCCGGAGGGCTCCAGGTTCGAGACCCGATTCCACTGAAGATCCGCCGTGTATGGGGCCTGTTGCACGCTAAATCATATGTAGTGGTCAAACGTCCTCCCGTTGGTGTGGCGTGGAAGTTTGGAGAGGGGGGTGCCAGCTCAGGTGTCGGCCTCATCATCTGACCGAGGTTCAAAATTATGAGGTCCGTCCCAAAATAACCCTCGTGTTGCTTCAAAACGGGACGTTAATATAACTAAAACTAAACATCTCCAAAAGCCCTGATCCCTTCTTCACTTTCTGCCTTCCTTTCCACACTTGTATTCCATAAATGTCATTGGCCCAGCAAACGGGGATGCGAAACAGCCCCTCGTATCATCAAGAATCTGCAACTCCTGAACTTTTGACAACCCTGCCTCTCGTATCCTGGCAGCTGACGCTACCATTGTGACATCTAAAGAAGTCCTTGTGTGCTCGAATATACAACAGGAGGGAGTTGGGGCTGACTTTTAATCTTGACTTTAGTCAACTTGTGAGAAACCTGTATGCCAGGTTTCTTCAAAATAGCTCCAGCCGTTCTGTACTCGCTTCTCTACATGCCTTAGGATTAGTTACCAACCTGAGAAGTTCAGCGGAGAAAATTTTTAACCACGCCATATTTTCAGTCTGACTGATTGAGGCTTGCAACTTATGTTTCAAATCAATTGGTTCATTTGTTACATATATTTGACTCCCCTCCCAGCCTATTCTGAAAAGCATGGTTTGATTTACACCTCCAGTGTTATTAATTGGTCAATGAACCATGTATATCAAATTTAATCAAAATTTGGAACTATGGATGTAACAAATAGTGATTTAGCCAAATACCTACTCTTTAAAAACATCTCACTTTTGGTTCTAAATAAAATAGTCATGAAATTTTAAATGAAAAAATTATATTAATAAAATTTTGATTTTAATATTTCCATATTTAAAAAAGTTAATGTTTTTATGTGTTTTTGTAATATTTTAAATACTTGAATTCTATTAATTATTCCAGTAATAAGGAATGTGAAATCCTCTTTAATTTGGGATTATTTCGCAGAAAGTCATTAATGCAAAACTTGACAATGGCAAATGCAAGAAAATTCTCTAGATAAATTTAAACTACTAGTAGTAAATTCCTATTTTAATGAACTTCTAATAGCTAGGACAGAGAGTCCACTTAGTTGGTGGGGGGAAAAGTTTCCTAGACTAGCAAAATTAGCAAGAAAATATCTTTCAGCTCCTGCAAGCACAGTATATAGTGAACGTTTTTTTTTTAAAACTGGTTACAATTCTTAAATTTATTCAGCCGAATATCTGTTTTGTATTGGGCAAAAGGACCGAATATTCGTTACATCCCTAGTTGGAACATACAAACACATCGAGTTTTATATAAAACAGATTAGTGAAAGTATTTTGATTATTTTCACTATTTTGAACCTGAAACGATTTTATGACGTAAAATGCTGCACTTTTTGGTAATTTACTAAAAATGTGTTTTACTGAAAAATTTTTTTATGAATTACATTAGTTATAATGAACAGATTTAAGAATGACTGGCCTTGAAATCATCTCTCTGACTTAATTAAACACAATTTTTGAAAAAAAATTCAGTGTCTTAAAAAAATTCTTGATAGGATTCAAATGACATTGAAAATTCAAAGTCAATTCTTTATAGAATTGTGATCCATATTATGCCCTGCACTGTTCTAAAATTCGTTTTTGATCAAGTCTCCTCCACAAAAGCTTTTTGTTGCCTTGCAATAATAAAATTTAATGCATAATCTTTTTCTGTAAGTATCCAAAGCAAAATCTAGGAACTCATTAAAAACGAATTTATTTGGAAATGATTAAAAAAAAAAAAGAACATGGGCTGCTGACATGTACCAATGAAATCATGACATTTTCTGAAGAAATTCTTCAAGTAATTTCTTATTGGAGGATGTTTTGAATGAAGCACTCCTGATATATTTTGACCTCTGTTGCTGAAGAGTAACAAAAGATAATGGACTACATAGGAAAATAAGCACTTTTGCGAGCTTATGATAAGCAAAAAGAACATAGTGTCTATTCAAGAAGTTAAGGATTTTAACAAGGGGTTGATAGTTCACTATTTCCAACTGATTGAAATGTGTAATATTTTAAAACAAATTAGTTTTAACAGAAACAGTACCAGCTGATAGAAATACTAATTAGGTTAAGGTAACATTACAGCATTTTAGAATTATGATAGTTTAATGTTGCTATTTGGACTTGAGTGGCTAGTTTAGACTTCCAAGAATCACTGGCAGCGAATCAGGGGAGGGGCAGATACCCACAATTTTCGAGGAAAAAATCATTTCATTTCAACTGCCTAAAACTAGGAATTATGGAAAAACAGCAGTGTCCAGGAAAGCTAGCTAATTTTGTAACTAAATGTTAAAATTTTGATGTGTATGCACTGAGGGTACTTTTATTCGTCAAAAAATTTTTTGCCACCCAATCACCGTCACTGTCAAAAATATGTCACTTAGTGTTATTAACCCTTTAACTGTGGGTGTGGTTTGTAAACCACATAAAGAAAGTTCCTGCAGTCAAAGGGTTAAGAATCTTTTGTATTTTGGTGAAGGTACGAATTCATTATCATATTGAAAGTAAAATAAATTCTTAATGTGTGAAATTTGTCCTAAGGTTGCTTGCCCTTTGAGTCTGAAGACAATGACAGATTTTAATAATATAAGGCAACAGAAGCAAACGTGTTTGGAGGCCCCTCCCCTTACCCAATGCTGTAAATTCGCCATCGAGACTTAGCACTGCCATCTATTTCAAATAGATTTTAAAGGTCTCAAGGTGATCGCTTATGTGAAAAAATCCCTCTGGAGAAAATTTTTGTCAGGACAAACTATTTTTAAAATTCGAAAGTTTTAAGATAAACATTTTGAGTTTATAAAATTAAGCTAAATATTTGTATCTTCTCTAAAATTTTTAAAATATTCCTGGTTATATGTCAGGTTAGAACATTTAAACAGAGTGGATGAATTACTATGCACTTATATGATGCATAGTAATGAATCCACTCCCTACACACTTCTCTGTTGGGAGCAATAAATTTTAAACTTAATCCGCGATGGGGAGGAGTGCGAAATGCGATACAATACCAGACACGGTGGGGTGATCTGTACGGTGAAGCGTGACCTGCTTATCTGTAAGGTCACCGGTGAAGACTGTTTCCCCCAGGTGGGTTGTGGTGATATCCCCTTGTGTGGGGAAGGTAGTTCATGCTTTTCATGGCGCCGTTGACAGTATATAGAACTAAAAAATAAAACATCGCAAAAATTATAATAAAAAGAAAATAAAATTTTAAAAAAAGCGCTTTGCGTACATTTTATACCCATAAATGACTGAATCACACCATTTTGACAATAGTATTCATCACTGCTATTTGTGATTTTTTCATATTGTGAAGAAAATAACAGTTCGTCAAATATTCGTCATCCCTAGTCGAAACCACAGAGCCTTCTCTGAGGTCGAAACCGTCAAATCCGTGTAGTGTCCATCTGAGAAACGTAGACGACCTCATTCACCATCCATGGTTAAACCATGATCAGCGGTTAAAAGGGAATTTACACGAACAAGCGATTGCTGACCGAAATGATCGGCTGGATTAATTGGCGAGAAACTCGTTTGGCTTGAAGGCTGAGGGTAATTTTAAAAATCTCCAACAACAGAGAAATTGAGATACCATGCCAAAATATCAATATACCCGCTAGGATGACGCATTTTGGTCAGCTTTCGCATTATTATAGCAGAACCTTCATTTAACCGCTGATCATGGTTTAACCATGGATGGTGAATAAGGCCGAGAAACGGATGCAATGGGGAACTTCAGCATTTTTTAAAAACGCGTGAAAGCCATCCGTATTTGCAGAAAAAATCATTTTAATTCCAAATATGCAAATGAAATTTTGCATAAAAATTTATTTATTTAACGGCCTTATTCACCATCCATGGTTAAACCATGATTAGCGGTTAAATGATGGTTATGCTATAATAATGCGAATGCTGACCGAAATGCATTGCCAAATGTATACTTTATTGGGTTGCTATATTGGCATGGTATCTCAATTTCTCTGTTGTTGGCGATTTTTAAAATTACCCTCAGCCAAAGAACTTATAAGAGAAGAAGGGACACTCCGAAAACTTTGGCAGTTTGCCAAAAACCAATTCTGGCGAGATTTTGTAAGGAAGCAAACATTTAGGAAGTCTCGCCAGGTCTTGTTGCGCAAAAGAATGCGCAGGGGATTTCATTTGTTTTGATCGTGGCGTGGTTCTTACTTTGGTTAACTTGCAACGCGGAATTTTTTTTTGTCGTCTTTGATTCTTCTAGCTTGCTTCTAGGTCTGAGAAAACAAAATCCAGCATGAATTATAACAGATGTATTTCTTGCAACGCCACTCATGCAAAATCGCAGGAGTTGAAATATTGTCGTTTCCCAAAAGACGAAGAAAGGTATGAACGAATTTTACTCATTTTTCAACCTTCGGCTTAATGTATACATAGTTCGTTCTCGTGTCAATAAATTTCTTTAATGCTCGCATTATGTTTTATAGATCCGCATAAACCCAGCATAACAGGATGGCAAGTCACACTGTCTGCTTTCCTTCTTCTGATACCTGAATTGTTTGAAGAAAAGAAATTTGTCCTCCTCAGCCGCTTCAACCAAGATGCCTTAGAAAACTATTTTTCTCAGGTATGTTGTTCATTGCTTGAAATTAATTTATTTAATTACAAAATTTGAGTTTGGTAAAAGAAAGCTGAGTAAATTAATAAATTGCTTTTATTTTATTGAACTTATTTAACACAACTTTTTCACCATTTCTTTAGGTATTCTTTAAAAAATTCAATGTCAAATTTCAAATTATTTGATTATAAACACAAATTTGGAGGGTTCAATTTATTCTAAAATTTAACAATATTTTTAACATTTAAGAAATCTTTTAAGGCTGTCTTAAATGAAAAATAAGTAAATTGTGTAAAATAATTTGCTGATTACTATAAAAAATACATAGAAACTTAAAAATGTTTACTAATTCCATGTGTTTAATTGATATTTTCTCTTTAGGTGAGGCGAATGACAATCCCACTCCAGTGGACTTCCTGCACCTGGACACGGATGTTATTAGCTGAATTGATGTTTACTATGTGTGGAAATGCCAACTATGAGCCAGATGATAACATCATTCTTAAATCCACCCAAATCATCCTGCAAACAGATGAAGATTGTCTAGATCTTGTTATTGATGAACCATCATGGATTGCCCAGAAGCACAGGAAAATTGGGATGATTTGGAGCTCAACAGTGCCACTTATGTGGCACAGGCTACATTTCAAAAAAAAAACTTCAGCAAATCTACTGTGAACTCTGCAAATCAAATATATGCCAGCAACGCAACAACTGCCACTATTATTTTTTTGTCATTTAAAGAGTTTGCTAACTCAAAAACCGGATTACAATATCCTTCGCAACTCTTTGTAAATTGTATTTGTAAACCCGGTGAAATTTTCAACTATATTTTTTCAAACACAAGTTATCAAAGGGGAATTTTGAAAAGATTTATAGCAAATTTGAGGGAAATTGAAAATTATTTTTTGACTTGCAGTGAACATTCAGCTGAACTTTGGGAATTGATAATAAATTCATATACCAGAACAATGCTGTACAACAAATTAAAAATTATTTCCAAAAAACAAAGTAATTTTTTTAAAAAAAATTGCAATAAAATCTATAAATATATATAGCCATCATTTATGTCTATTTTATTTTATGTTTTCTTTAGTTCAATGTATTTTATAGATATTTTAATTGTAGTCAAATATAAATGATAAATGGCAATTTCATTTCATTATTAAGATACACAATTACTGATGAATTGATTTTCAATGTATTAGTAAAATGCTTTAAATTTTGCTACATCCTATTTCATTTTGATTGTGCTTTCATAATTGACCTTTATCAAACTTCTTATGAAGGAATTACCCTCTTAAAGAATTTGAACTGTATGAAAGAATATTAAAACTATTTTTCTATGAGTATGTTATGATGAAGCAGTTTGAGATATAAGTATGTTATGATGGTTCTATACATTCTATTTAATTTTGATTGTGCTCCCATAATTGATCTTTATCAAACTTGTTATGAAGGAATTGCCCTCTTAAAGAATTTAAACTGTATGAAAGAATATTAAAACTGTATTTTTCTATAAGTATGTTATGATGGTTCTATACATTCTATTTAATTTTGATTGTGTTCCCATAATTGATCTTTATCAAACTTGTTACTCTTAAAGAATTTAAACTGTATGAAAGAATATTAAAACTGTATTTTTCTGTAAGTATGTTGTGATGGTTCTATACATCCTTTTTAATTTTGATTGTGTTTCCATAATTGAATCAAACTTGTTATGAAAGACTTACCCTCTTAAAGAATTTGAACTGTATCAAACATTTTGCAGCGTATACATCATTATTCAATGTATTGATTATAAATTGTTATATGGTAACATTTTACTTGTAGTTTGTAAAATTATTCTATAAGTATGTCATAATGGTTCTATAGAAGTAGTCATTGGTTTATTTTAGTCGTAAATTTGGCACACACATCACAGCTGCTCTTTATCTGCTATGACTTAATGAAACTGTAGCTGAGTGTGAGGCTAGACATTAAGTAAGAATGCAGCAGAGAACTGAGAGTTCGCTGAGTGCTGAGTCTTCAGGTTTTTTGCACATTTTTGATGGCCTTTTTTTCACAACTTTTTTGTTGTTTTAAATATTCAGTTGGATAATCCTTATACTTGACAATCTTTCTACATCATAATTGTCATGACAATAATGCTTTTTGTAGTATCGAAAGAGGTATTTTATCTCCTCTTCGACAGCTTTCCAATGTCTACAAAGGGCTGCTTGCTTTGACTTGATGCAGTTCTACTGATTGATGGCATTGTAGCACTCTCTTTGCTTTTAATTTTCCATTATATGAAAAACCTACCACAATCAAAAATCACTTAGAAAAACTTCTTTAGATTCTTTGAACAATGTATTTTTTCTCCTCTTGATGATAACAAATTGATCTTTTTTTCTTGCATTCATTTAAGTAGACCTGTATTTCATCTACTGCTAAAATGTTTTTTTTTCTCTCTCATTTTTCTCCTGATAATTTCTTTTCAAAAAGAATTCTACAGCCTATTCTGGGTTCAGCAATACAACATGGAGAAAGAAGATGAGCATTTTATTTTTATAATTTAAATTAGTGTTAATAATTTTGTTTACAGTTGACACTGAGCATTGTAATGATTTTTCAATATACCTTTGACTTGGAGAATTTTGTTTTAACATTATATATCTCCCCCTAGCAGTATTTGATGACCTGCATTTTTTGCTTTGATACATATTTGGAACAATATTTCCACCTGAAGCCAGACTTGGACAATTTTTTCCTTTTGTATTAAGAATAATACTTGTTGTGTCATTAGATATAAAACAACCATACAACGCCTTTGAATAACTGAGCAAGAAGAATTCTCTTCAGAAAGATTGAAAACATAGCCTTCCATTCATAAGTGCCATTTTTGCATGTAAAAATTTTTTTGTGTAGCACATGATAATGTATACTTCCAAAAATGTAATTGATGTGACCATTTTTTCCTGTATCAAAATTAAATAGTCTAAAAAATTTGCAAACACCCTCTGTAGTTAAGCTGTCAACTTCTGAGCAAAACGAACAATATTGACAGATTACAGAACACAGAAGGATAATGATATGTTTATGTTATGTATGTTTGTTAAAGTGGCTCTTTGCAAGACATCTTTTTATAAGTACCAGAAATCCTGTAAAAAGTTGTTTATACGTAGAAAAATTATTAAAAGTTCAATAACAGATTTCTTATTTCTTCATCTTGTATTGTAATTTTTTTTCAAAATGAATGTTTTTTATGCTTAGCATTTAATTTTTGTATATTGTATAGAAAAGTTGCATATTCTGCAGCTATATAAATATTCCTTACTTGACCTGCACCAATTTCGATGCACAAAACTCATTCTACAATTCAGTTATGCACTTATTGCCAAATTAGTTGTAATGCATTTGCTATTTTTCAGTTATCCTTTTTAGTGTGAATTACATATTTCTTTTTTTTAAAATGTGTTTTGCCATGATTTTCATTTACTTATGTAAATATTCTATGTTTTCTTCTGATTTCTGTTTGTTGCTCTTATTCTGAATAAAGTCTCAGTCAAAACTTCATCAAATTGTTTGAAAATTATTTTGTATTTGTAGTAATTATAAATGTTTATTTTTAAAGTTATTTTAACAAACTTTGATTTCCTTTTACTCTATTTGCTATGCAAAAATTTAGACCCTTAATTAAATATAAAAAAAACTTTATTTGACTGATTTTACCGATTTAGACCTACAAATATATATTTCTTCTAAACGATCAAGTCTTATTAGGAAAATATTAATATATGATTTTCTGCATTTATTTTTATAAAAAAAACTTTTTAAATTTTTGTTTCTATTTCTTTCTATGTTTTTATCAATCGTGAAACTCTTAAAAAGTCTACTAAATGTGTTCTATGAACGTAAAAAGCGCTAGGAAAACGATCTAGAAGCCTGAATGGCCATGAGCGAAACATCTGGAAGTTGCTTTTCCTGCCGAGCATATTCCCTCGCCAGGCACCAGGTAGCGCTGCGGTCGTTGGTTAACATTACGTCTATGGAAGTGTCCCTTCTTCACGCTGTACATTCTTTGGCCTTACTAAGCAATGGATGAAGAAATTGGAATTCATTGCCCTTCTCGGCTCTAGTGCAATATATACACTCATGTTATTCGACATATGAATGCTTAAGTTCGCATTCACTTGAATTAATTCATCATTCTCGCAAATGAAGGCTTAACATTCATTTTCGAGAGTGACGGCAAGAGCCGATCCTCTTCACTGAAGGACACCGAACAGAAATTCGTAATAAAATGAAATAGAATTAAAATAGTGGTAAAAACTCTTAACTTTTAAAGCCCAGTGTTGTCTTAAGCAACATACACAATTTTGTCTTCTAAAATCTTTGAGAATATGATTGCAGCTCTAATGCCTGTTGTTGCTAATAGGATGCATATTGAAAAATTTATTAAATCTATCTACAACATATAGATGACAGCCTGAGTGCTGATAAAAAAGTAAAAATAATTTTTTTATTTAATGCTTGAGAATACCATATTTTATTCTGCAATGTTGAATGAAATTTCTTATCCGTATTATTATTTATTAAAATTAATCTGTGTTCGACATTATAGAATTTTATCAAGGAATTTTAATAAAGCCTAGTGTAGTCAGTTGGTAACAAATTGCTTTTTAGACATAAACCATACTTAAAACTAAATAGATTTTTTAAAATATTTTTCCCATGTTTTATTCAAGAAATGAAAGTCAAAAAGCATTTTAAAATAATTTTTTAAAAAATCGCCGTTTACGGGCCGTTAGCTTAATAAGTGCTACTTCTTAAATATATTGCAATTTTTTTTCAATTGGAATAAGTGAAATAGCAATCTGATTGTTTGGGGGGAAACAGTGTTTATTAAATTAAAAAGGTACAGAAAACAAGATCTAAGAGTTTTTGATCCAATGTTATCAAAATAATAAATGCCTATCCGATACAACAAAGACGGTACTATCGCCATCTACAAAGTAATTTTACTATTAAATTGAAATCTCATCTCTCGAACTTGCAGTTTATAGTTTTCATAGGCATCCAGCGTTCTTTTTAAATTTTATCTAATAAATATTATCACAAGCATCTTCTCTTAGTTGCTATTTCAGTCCTTTTAGAAATATTTCTTTGATTTAGAGGGCGCTTCTAACAGTCAATATTTTCTTTTAATGATGTAACGTTCACTCCTGGACGAATCCAAATTACTTGATTTATTAATGTTTTTCACTTCTGGTTCCAATTTTTAATTTACGTGAATAATTTTTTCCTTTAACATCATTCGGAAATATGTTCACTATATTTTCGTAACAGTTATTCTTCGTGTTTACTGATTCAAAGATTTTAACATAAGATTTTGTCTCTTTTAATACCAACTTAGAATTCTTTACACTTTATAGATTTCTTTTATACTTCTTTAAAATAATTTCAGAATTTTAACTACCTTTTATATTATATCACCATATGCTTTATCACACTGATCGTGTTTACCCATCATAAGCTGGGCGCAGCATAGCCAAACATGACTCTTGCACCAAAACAACCCAACCCTGAACGAATCCATAGATTGAAGTTCTCTGAATGATTCGTTGCTATGAAAATCGCACGGATTCGGATAGATACAAAACATAAAGAACTGAATGTAAACTAGCGATTTTATTTTTTCATAACATTAACAGCAGTTAAAAATTCAACTTATATCATTGCTGTTAAAATGAAATTTATAGTGAGAAATAAAGTCTTAGGCTTATAAAACGGCAAACTGCAGTTATAATATTCAGAAAGTTTGAAAGAAATTATTTCCTCATTATCATGAAAGTACATATTCTTATTTATATTAATTCGTTTTTAATTATTAATCGCGGATTAATTTTGTTTTGAACCTTTTTGCTTTTGCTCATAAAATTAATATATCATCATAAAACGAATAAAATAGCTTGGAAAAAAGAAAAATAGATTTTCATGTATTATGCGGCATTCATATAACAGCTACGTTTTTTCCACAATATTGACATGAGAATTCCTATAATTTTCAAAATATGAAGTTAGAAGGAATATATTACCTTGAATGTTACGGTTTATCGACTGCAATATATAAAAAAAAATTCAGACACACTTCTACAAAATTTAAGGAATAACCTGTTTCTCTAAGTTCATTTGAATAATAAAATAATTAAATACAAGATATATAGTTTATATAAAAAAATTGTGTTCATTAAATCAGATATTAAGAAAATAAAGTCGCAATATTTTGTTTGAAAGAAATCGATCATAAATCAATAGAATTTATGATTTTCGAATTAGGTCCATGTTAAATTGTGTATCTTTGTGAATAATGTTTTTTGGCCTTAATGTTTTTTAAGTGCTAAATTGTCGTTCGTTATGTCCTGCAAAAATCGTTTACCCCATTCTTTGTAATGGAGGGCAGTAGAGTGGATGAAATGGGTTTATCAGAAGCTTCAATCTCACAAATACATTATGTGTACATGGTTCCCACTTAGCTGATTGCTTGAGATTCCCCTAACTCTAAAAAAGACAACGCCATCTACTGGCAAATTTTGGAATTAGAGGTCCTATCTCGTAAACAGAGGAAGATACGAGAAAAAAGTCAATTAGAAAGTTGTAGAGCACTCTCGATTTAGTACGAAAAGATACCTTGAGCACATTAATACTCAAAATAGAATGTAAAAATGAACATGATCTCCCTAAGACTGTTTTGTCAAACATGAAAGGGAGGAAAACATTTAACTAAAAGCAAAAAGAGAAGATCATTTAGAAGAAAATTTTGCTGTTTACGCTTAATTTACTTGAGGACAGTTTAATATTTAAAGAAACTAATTAGGAACAAACTATGCCAGCTGAAGAAATGTATGGGCCAAAACATGAGGGGAAGAGGAAGAGGGGAAAGGGTAGTCAGCCTTTTGAATCTATTAAATGCCGGAGTCAGACGTACTGTCCAGTGGATCCTCCTGCAATGTTAAAGGCAAGGTCGCATACTCCTACTGATTGAGTTACTCTCTCAGGAAAATTATATTGGGGTCAATTTTAAGGAGCACCCTGTATAGTTGTGTGCACATCACATAGACCTAGTGGCGGCTCGTGAGCTCAGGAACGACGAGGGCTGCAAGATAATATTTATCAGGAGAATACATTTTTAAAAAGATACCTTATCTTTCAGCAGGCCAAATTTTTTTATTCCAAAGCCAGATATGAAATTTCCTGCTTTTCAAACAAATTGAATAACCAGCACATTACATTTACTGCAAGTTTTACTAACAGAAAGTTAAGGGAATGTTGATGTGATGATTCTACTGACGAAAAAAAATCAGAGCTCCACATGCACACTTCCTTCCTGGCCCACTACAACACTCCCTCCTATACACTAACACTCTTCCAAAAATGAATACCTTCTTCAAAAGAAATCTAGCCTTCTATCAAGAGAAAGCAAATAACCAATCAACCAGATGTATTTCTGTTGACGCAATACAAATCGAAACCCATAAATAGCCAATGAGATTGCAACTTTGTGAGGGAATGAGGAAAAAAAGAAAAATAAATTAAAAAGAGCATCTTTTTCTCTTTCAGTTGGCTCCATGCCAGTCAGAGCCGCTCACCCTTATAGCCCATACTTCGTCTAAGTTAAAGAGAGAAAGGGTTGTTTTTCTCTCCTGATTTTCTCCGCAGTGAACGGATTTCGGGGGGCAGAGTGCTTTGCAGCTCAGACCTGCTTCTCTTTTTGTATGGATTCATTTTCTGTCTTCTTTTCAATTTTGTATTACTTTTTCTTGCATTTTCGTAAGTTATGGAACTCTGAGAGTGAAAAAGTAGGCGAATAAGATTAAAAACGAAAATACAAGTTTTTAAAAAATCAGGGAGTGCTGAAGCTCTACAGCCCTAATGGACGAGCCGCCATTGCATAGACCTTAAATGGCAAGAAATAGATGTATTTCTTGGAAATTTTTTCGTGCAAATGCCTATTCTTTATTTATAGTGAATTTATTCATTTTTGAAACATCTTAGGTGGGTTAGTAGATAATCAACAAAAACCGATAAAACATCTCAATTATTCTAAATATTTGAGAAATTCGTAATTTTTTGAAAACTTGTATTTCGGTCATCTTTTAAGCTACAGAGCTGGTTTGGGACTCAAACTCTAGAAACTTTACTCGAATTACAGTCTTGAATCTAATTTTTTTTTATAAAAAACCCCCCATCCATTTAGAGGATATATTGAAAAAAATTAGGAAGCGCAAAATATTTTCAGATTTTTCTCAATACCAGATGGCTCGCGGTCGAGTGCCAAGGTCGAAAATATGTATTTTAGGGTGCAGCTCCAACATATCAAAACATCAAAAGTACCGACATTTTGCACAGCAAACCCCCGTTTCAATGCCTGTTTTACTGGACTAAAAAGTTATTATAAGATTTAAGCTTATCTTTTCTTCATAAACCTAATTTTGAAAAGCTAAGAATCTTTGTCAATCTGATATCATAATACTTTTTCTGCTGCTTTTCTGAAAGTGGGCGAAAAAATATGCTGTTTTTTTATTAAAGAGTTTCGTGCTCCATACTTTCCGCTACCTTAAGAAAAAAATCGAGTTTAGTTGCATTCTCTGGAATAAAATGTAGTCAATAATTTTAGCTGCAGCTAAATAATATCAATAACCATTTTTATTTTCTTTTTCTAAATTACATTCTCTAATAGAATATAATTTATTTCGGATACATGCAACAGATTTTGATTAAATAGATACAGGGAAATGAAACTAAAACACGAATATTCTTAATAAGCACTAAAGCTTTTTTTTTTAAATTTTAGAATTGGAATTTCCAGAAATCACAAAAACCTCCACGATCAGACATGGAAATAAAATATTCTGTAGAGGCAAACCCTTCTCGTGTTACTACGAAGGCACGTCATTTCTCACGTTTGTTAGCATAATATAAGTTCTTGCGTTATTTCATAAACAAATTCATCATTTCAAGATTTAAGCGCCCTCTATGTTTATTGATTCTCTTTTTTAAAGGGTCAAATTACACTTATTACAAATTTTCTCCATGTCTGATATTTTCAAAGTTTTTTATTTTGTCGATCGAAACCCACGACTGGACATCTTTTAAATTTGCTATATTTGCTGAATTCGTCGCATTAAATATTAGATACTTAAACTTTTTAACAGAAACATCCTTTGAATTCACGTTTACTTAACATGTACCTAGTGTCATATTGATCGACTTTCCTTTTACATGGATAAAGTACAGCATCCTGTTCCATTTTTTTGGCGCCGTTTTATTTAAAATATAATGTATTTTGTTTTTCCTTGTGTCTAATTTATTTTATTAGTTCATGGCAAACTTTCATGACAGGAGAAAATAACTAAAATTATGGATCAAGAATTCAAGCTTTAGTTTCTAATTTCTTTATTTAAAAAGCATAAAAATCATGTTGATTAAAAATTCGTCTAATATTTAAATTGCTTAACTCAATGGAGTCAAATCATCTGACATCAGTCAATTTGAAAAGGCCCCAGAAAAACGTTTACCTGCAAGTTGTCGACGTGTATTTTCCTTAATTATTGGCGTTTTCGATGAGATGGAGAAAAATGTTGAAGTAGTATAGTTCTTCCTCCGATATTAGTACAAAAAGAGCCCTTTTAGATCTGAAGTAGTGAGAGATAGTCCTGAAGAGTAGGAAAGTTATTACGGCTAAGTAAAGCTCGGAGGCGTGACACCAAGCTTATTCGTGAAACCTCTAAAACTTCGTGAGGTCCAAAAATTATTGGTGTTACACTTTGAATCAAATTGGTAGAGTGATAACAAATCGATTTTCTTCAAAAACATTTTACGATCAGCAAATCAAGGAAGAGAAGGCCAGAAAGGAAATCCACAGGAAGACCAAGACGATATTTCGTGCGAGCCTGTTGAACCTATGGATATTAGAATCTAATTTTTTATTTATGTTTGATCCTTTTTTTTTTATTGTAAGAATATGTAACTCCTTATTTCAATTCAATTTCCCATAAATAGTTATTCCTTCTGTTTTTAACAAAATATGGCGTAATTAATTAATTATAATTCGGATTGTTGCAAAACCAGTGATATCCAAAACGAGCTGCTAAATTGTAATCTCAAAAACAAAATATGAAATAACTCCCCTATTTCTTCATACCTCGCCACCATAACTTACATATTAAAAAACGCCGCCAAAACGCTTCGAATAACATACAGTTTTGTTTGTTTGTTTTCATATCATTTTGGATATATGTGACAGAAAATCAACGTGTCAAAAAAAAATTATTTTTATAAATGGCCAAGTCTGCAACCACACAACACAATTTGTCTATTTTTAAATAAAATTTATGTTCTATTGGAGATATTTTGCCCTTATTTGCACTTTTTATTACAAATACTCGATACAAGAAAAATTTTAGAATAGAATAAAATAAACGTTATTTTAGATTCAGGTAAAAATTATTCAGAACTAAACGTATATATTAAAAACAACCCAATGCTCAAACTTGTTAATTTAACTTATGCGTATTTTGTCATTTTTGGTAACATGTTGAATACCCCACATCAAATTTGATTTAATTCTTCCAAATAAAAAATATTCAAAATTTTCACTTCCCTTATTCTATGTTAAATAACGTGAAATCAATAAAGCCCTGATCGAGACAACTTTTTGAAAAAATAACTCTTAAAGAAAATGCAGTTTAAGCTTAGTTTTATTCAAAAGTCATTTTCTCTTTAAATTCTCAGCGAAAATTTATTTGAAGCTAAATAAAGTTTTGTCAGAATGATTAATTTAAACTAGTTCATTTTAATGATCTTAAAATACTGGCCTTTAGCAATTAAAATTCCGTAAATTTGCAGCAAAAATGAAATACTGGGAGTTAAGGATGTGAGAAAAGACGCATTCAAGATTTCTGTTACAGACTTTTGAGAAAAAGAATACTTAAAGGTTTAAAATATGGAAATGATTATTTGCAGGTACTGTACCTACGAATAAAACGCTATTTGCAGGTACACTGTACCTATACATTATTTGCAGGTTTTATCAAATTCAATATGCTTTTGTAAGAGTTTTGAAATGTTCTCTTCTTACTTCAAATCGTGTGCGTGTGCGCAAGATTCTTAAAAGAATTATTAATGCTACCTTTTGAGAATTGTCAGTGTTTCCTCGGAGGCATACGACGCTTCTCAATTTAATTTGGATTTGAGTGCTGATTTCTAATACATTTTATTGGATTTGCTAGTGAAAATATAGTTGCTGATTTTTTTTCAGTCATAAAATTGAACTTCTTATCAAGTTTTCGATAAAAATCAAGCCTCTGATACTGAAAAGCTCCAAAGGTCCTAAGATGTCTTACGAAATTTAAAACTTCTCTTTGCAGCTGACGGAAATCCAAAGTCAATAGTTTAAATCTGTTATATTCTCATGTTCAAAATGAAAATTTACATTAAAGAAAATGCAGAATTAACCGTCAAAAATTTTAACAAAGGGTTAAAGGCTACAGCCGGAAACTAAATGACCTCGTCCGTGTCTATATCACGACCGTGTGGCATGATCATAAAGTCCTTGCCTACTAACAGAAAAGTCATGGGATCGAATCTAGCTAGCAAGTTAGGCGCTTTTTTTGTACTCGAAACGTAAACAATCTTATTAAGAAATTGAATTTTTGTTAATCATGTTTAAAAGCGATGTCTATAAATTCAATATTTTATTTGATGTTGCTCTTTTTTTCCCTAAACCTTAATAATTTTTAAGCATATTTAAATAACTCTACTCTTATTCCCTTTCCCCTACCCAATGCTTGCATGTGTTCTAAATTTTAAAATGTTTAAATATTTGTTTTGGGATCTCTTCAGTTACTTCTATAGAAGAAAAATTAAACTGAATATATTGTAAACTGCCTAATAAATAACGTTTTATCGAAAGACGCAGCACCTGCCAATTCCATTATCCAAAAATAGGTAGCATTTCTGCAAGGAATCTAGATAATAAACAGCATTTCCCTGCCAGTTTTTAACAGTGGATAAAAAACAAACAATTAAATATTTGCAGAAACAAGGAAACGGTTTGAATCCAAGTCCAGCAATGAGTAATAATGTTGAGAATTATACTTACAACTCTTTTTCAAATTATTAAAATTAAAGAAACCATTCACGACCATTCATCATTATTTATTCTTAAACTTAAAATGACGTTCTATCCGCAGATATTAAACTCGTTGAGACTAATTCCACTTGATCCTAGTGTAATTAACCAAATCCATGAGTCAAGGACTCAAAAAGGAAGCCAACAGCACACAGTGTTCCTCAGGCGGTCACCTTCCGAAATACCGACTTCTGATGCTACTTAAATAAAGGTGATCAGACAAGAACCGGCCGTTGGCTCACTGTACCTGCAAATAACGTTTTATCCGTACGTACAGTACCTGTAAATAACGTTATCCTTAAAATATTAATGAACTTACTCAACTATCCAAGTCTCTTTCAGAATTTCTCCTGCAAATTAGAAACTATTTATTAAAAACGAATATTGCAGAAAATTTATTTTCCTTGAAGCTCATTAAAAACACTTTTCCTAAATGTAATGGATTGAAAAACAAATAGAGTTATTGGATAATAATAACTACGTATATAAATAATTAAAAGACTAATATATGATTTCATGAAGCTTTTGAGTATCAACTATAATAGCATGATAAGGTTGAATTTCACAAAATCAGTACATTTATTAAGTGAATGAATATATTTCTCCTGTTCTATAATTAGAATTTGTCAATTCTTCCTAGATTATTTTCAAAATTATTGTAAAAATCTACTTAAATAATAGTAGGGAAAGTGTGGTAAAACCGGATAGTGGAGTAAAACCGGGTACCCTTGATTCTGACGCTATTATTTTTCCTATATAGCAGACAGATACTGAATTGCACTCAACTAGCCAAGAAAAATTATTATAGTGGCGTGTTGTAGCTATTAAATTCATTGCACTCGTGAAGGTTTATTTGTTTTAAGACGTCAACTCTCTTATGCTCGTTTTATTTTAAACTATACTTACTTAAAAATCATTACAGTTATAAAAACTATATTTAGTCGAGCTCATTATTACTAAGGGTTCATACCCTATCAAACAATAAGGATTTTCTCCACTAATTGAGCGGTTCTGTATCGTTTTTTATAGCCTCTGCACTCGGGGTAAGACCGGGTACGCCAAGTGGCCTAAGATCGGGACAGTTAGTATTGATGATTCCTCCGATTAAGACGATAAAAACACTTAAGACGTTAATAGTTTATATTTTGATGATGTATTTTCAAATTTAAATAAAGAAGGGTTGATCCAATGTGTAAAAACTGTCTGTGCCCAAGAAAGCTGCAGTGGCGCGGAAGATGACAATTGCTTTGCATGTGAATTTTGTAACAAATATTCTTAAATTGTCATATAAAGTAAAAATGATTGCAACTTTTCTACTGAAAATCGAATTTCCCTAATTACATCATAGAGTTAACATATGTACCCGGGTTTTACCCCACTAACGGAGTAAAACCGGGTAGTTTGACTTTTTAATGAAAAGGTCATTGATTAAAAAAGTAATGAAACTGTGACTTTTCTGGAAAGATATATTGTACTACGATAAACAACAATGAATATTTTAATAAAATTTGAGACGCTCTATGTCGAACATTTTAGCTTCAACAGGCCTTCGAACCTTAGCTACCTGGTTTTACCTCACTTTCCCCTATTTACGTTCCAAGAAAGAGTAATACCATTCTGCTTTCGTGAATTTTTCTCTGCCTAAAACAACTACCCAAGTTTGCCTGGAGCTACTCCAGATAGCTAAAGAATCGCGCTCAGATTTTTCGCTAATATATAAATTACTGGCGAATTTTACTTCTAGAAAATTAGTGGTAATCTTGAGAAAACCTTTTAATCTATGAGCTTTCGGTAAAAATAAAAATTTTATCTTAAATAAATCAAAACAGAAATATTTTTCGTACCAAAACATTCTAATTCCTAAATACACCCAATTTGTGGAACTGTATTAGTCACCTAGTAAATTTCTTGAAGCCTGTTAACTAAGAGCATACAATATTCACTCTATGCACTATAATGTGAATATAATATTTCCAATTTCATTACGATTCATGAATGGAAAACAAAAAGGTTCTCTACCTAAAATGGCGCAACATAACACAATATTGGCGAAAATTTATGCACATTCTGTTGTCTGACAAAAACTTTATAGCATTCATCAAAGTTCTTTTAATTTCATTTAGAGGGCGTAATCATAAATAAATTTATATAGAGAAGCAACAAACTACCTATCGTAACAATTAAAAGCTAGGATCTCCCTGCAGAAGCTGTGAATTGGGAATTTCAGTTTTTAATAGAAAATTATTATTGTGCATTCAGAGATGTTGGCAATCCTTCATCCATGGGTGTGTGCACATTCTTAATCTACATGGTTTGATTTTGACGATAAAATCCCATGATGAATTTCCTGAATAGTGAGACAATTGGTAGGCTATTAGTAGCTTTCGTTGTTCTTAGTCTGAGTATTACAAAAAGTTGTCATTCCAATCTAAATAAAAATTGCATGAATGTGTAAGTTAATGTGTACTGGAAGTTCCAAAGTAAATTTTTTATTGTTAATGGATTTTAAAGGGTGTGTTGTGTGTAAATATTTGAATGAAGCACAGTTTAAGAATTTTAACATACTTCAAGCTGTAGTTTGATGGTGCTCTCATTCTAAATTTACATTGTTTGATTTTGAGGATATACAATATTGTCAAATTAGAGATGCATAACCCGAGAAAGCTTGGGATGCTAGATTCCACAAACTATATAAATAAAATTTGCACTAAAACAGCGCCACATTTTGTCCTATCGGTGATTTTCGGAATTTAAATATTTCACGGAATTTTTTTTCTCGTATCCTCATTAGTCCCTCTACAAAGTTTGAAGGTATTTCAACTGATAGATCGAGGTACAGATGCCTCCGAGTAGTGTTAGTTTGCAAAAAAAAAAACACCATGTAGATATAGGCACACTTGATAGAGATAACCAGCTGCATATCTGGAAATTTCGGTCGCATAAAAGGTCTATTCTGCTTTATTTTTAGCGAATTTATTCACCTACAAAACTAATCAGTATAAAATTTCCTTTAAACATCTTAGTAGATATTGAAAAGAAAACCCGACAAAAAAAAATCTGAATTTGTGCAACTTTTGTTTATAATTTCATGAAATTTGAAGGCCTGTATTTCAGTCATCGTTTAAGCTACCCAACTGGCGTTGGACTCGAACTGTATCACAATTACTCTAGTTTAAATTTTGTTTTGTAAAACCAACTGTTTACTACATACTTTGCTAAAACTTCGAAAATTCAAATTATTTTGAGGTTTTTTCGACACCAGGTGGCGCGCGGTCGCATACCAATGTCGGAAACTTTAATTTCAGGATATAGATACAACACTAACATATCAAAATTCGAAACTAAACAACCCACCAAATATAAATCAAACTAGAATGAATTGGATATTGGTTTTTTTATTTCATGCAACATTTTCTTTAACATATATATCACAAACACATTACCTTCATTATTACAGCAGCGTAAATATTTCGAGACAAAATTATTAAAACTAACATTTATGATCAGTCAAGATAACCACCGTTTTTATATGACAGAGGATATGCACTTTTTTTAGATAATGTTGTGTATTCTTAGAGTAAATTGCTCAACTTGTTACCACGTAAAAACACACACAGCAAATACTGACAAACTTAATTTAACAATTCTGGGAAGGATTTATATTTGTCATTGCTGGTATATGTTGAGTGCTCTTCAGAACACTCCGAAGCAAGAAGCATAATCAGTTCCATTCAATTTTAGTTTATTTCATGATACGAGAAGACACATCAGCAACACAAGTACGTCAACTATACAACAGGAATACTATATACAATACACAGTTAAAACCACAGTTAACACGATACACATAACTTCAGTTACAATTACAGTTATTATGACATCCCCCCTTTTAAGTTATTAATTATACAACATAGTCACTCAGGTAAGATGCTGGTTTACGAACACGGTGACTTCTTCTTTGCACATTGCAATCTGACCTGTTAAAAGTTTGGGAATTTAAAGATACTTCTGAATCAGATTGGGAAGTATTTATTATTTCATCATTAGGATCTGTTTCTATGTTAAAGGGTGTATTTGATTTTCTTATATGCTATCTATTACGTCTTAGAATTTTACCAAACTGGTCTTTGACAAGATAGGACCTAGGATGCAACTTATGTTTAGAGACTATTACAGCAGCTTCCCATATTTTGTTTTTAAAATTCAGTATCCTAACATTTTCTTTTTGCTTAAGCTCAGATAATGGGTGGGCAGTTTTGTCATAATAGAAGTTTGGACTGTTTTGCCTCATAATTAATTTTTCTCTAATATTATTAAACAATTCAGCATTTAGTAATTTGTTGGATATTGGCAATTTTGTTTTTAACCTACGATTAAACAATTTGAGCAGGAGATAGATACAGACCTGATATTGGGGTATTTCTTTATTCCATCAATCCTACAAAAGAATCTTTCCTATTTTCCTTTGCCTTTCTCATAATACCTTTTGCAATACCAACAGCTCTTTCTACTATCCCATTACTTGGAAAATAGCGAGGACTAATAAAAGCATAATTAAAATCCCAATCATTTGCAAATTTCTTATAAATGTAGCTATTAAATGGTATAATATCAGAAATTACAGTCTTAGGTACACCAAATCTAGAAAAAATTGACTTAAGTTTAGTTATTACCTCGTCTGCACATTTATTTGCAAGTTCAATAATTTCCATCCATTTTGAATAATAATCCATTACAATTAGATAACTAACATTACCAAAGTCCATTATATCAACTCCTATCTTTTCGAAAGGTCTAAAAGGTATTGTGTGATGTTTTAAAGGCTCTTTACTATTAGCTTTTTTAAATTTCTCTCATATCCCACACTGTGAAACTTCATTTTATATATCAGAGTTCATCCCTGGCCAATACATTATTTCTCTAGCCCTTCTCTTGCATTTTTCTATCCCAAAATGAGCTTCATGTATTAGTTGTAGCATATTTCTTCTCAAACTATAAGGAACAATTAATTTTTCAATCATAAATAACAGCCTTCCATTGATGTAAAGATCATTTTTAACTTTATGATACAACTTTACACAATTATCTACATTTTTTATAAGATTTATGCCATCCCTCTTGAATATATTTTACAACTATTTGCAATTCCGCATCTAATTCAGTTTCCCTTTTAAATTGCATTATTCTCTTTTCACTGATGGGTAAATGTTTTGAAATAGCATGCACAATATTTAACATTTCAGGATCATCATTTACAGTTTTCATTAACAGGAAATGCACGTGATAGAGTATCAGCGAGACACATTTGAGTACCTGGTACATAATTTCAAAATCATACTTCAATAATTTTAAAGCCATTCTTTGCATTCTAGAAGATATTTTATACATAGGTTTCTTAACAATTGCCATTAAGGGTCTATGGTCACTTTGTACAAACACTTTACGTCCATATACAAAATTATGATATTTCTCAAATGAAAAAAAACTATTGCCAATAATTCTTTCTCAATCTGTGCATAATTTTTTTCACTTTTTGTTAAGCTGCGTGAAACAAATGGCACAGGTTGCCCTTTTTGGATTAGACAAGATCCCAGCCCATCTTTTGAACTATCACATTGTATCACTATTTCATCATTAGCACTAAAAACTTTTGAAATTGGAGTTTTAGTTAACAATTCTTTAATGTTTTCAAATGACATTTCTTGTTCCTTTCCCCAATTAAACTCTACATTTTCATGAATGATTTCTCTTAATGTAGCAGTAACTTTAGATAGATTGGGTATGAATTTTGAAAGGAAATTTATCATGCCTAACAATCTCCTAACTTCAGTTTTTGATTTTGGTGTTGGCATCTCAACAATTGCCTGTATATGATCTGGATCAGGTTTTATTCCCGATTTAGATATAATTTGACCAACATACTTAACTTCTGATACCCTGTATTGTAGTTTATCTGGATTAAACTTTATATTTACAGATCTAGCTCTTTCGAGAACATTCGACATGATTGCATCATGCGAGGTTTCATCATTTCCTGCAACAATAATGTCATCAAAATAAATCTCTACACCCTCAATATCTCCAAAAAGCTTTTGATTTCTTTTCTGAAAAATTTCAGGTGCAGATGCTATATACCAAATGACATTTTATTGAATTTGTACCTTCCAAACGGTGTATTAAATGTGCAAATTTCAGAGCTAACTTCATCTAGTGGAACATGCCAAAAACCAACTTTTAAATCTAATACAGAAAATATTTTTTTTACTTTCTAATCTATTAATAATATCATCTGCAGAAGGAATTTGATAATGTTCCCTCTTAATTACTTTATTTAGGCCCCCTAGGGTCTACACATATCTCAGATTTCCATTTGGTTTTTCTACAATAACCAAACTTTGTACCCAATCAGTAGGTTTATTTACTTTTGACACATTTTTTTCTTTTTCTAATTTATCTAAAGTTTCTTTTAATTTAGGCTGTAAAGTCTGAGGAACTCGCCTTGGTGGGTGAATTACAGGTATTGCATCATCCTTCAAAGTAATGTGATATGGTTCATCTGGAAATTCAGCTGTCCCTGTAAATACATCTTTATATTGCTTAACTCATTTTTACTTATTTTACTACATTCTATAGTATCAATTCTTTCTATTAATTTTAACTCCAAACAACCTTTTAACCCTAATATTGGTTTGGATTTAACATTTACAACATAGAACTGCAAAGGAATATTTTTGAGTTTACTAGTAGAGCAATTAATTATGATAGTACCTTCTGGCTTCAATTTAAAATTACCATATGCAGTTAAAGATAGATAGGTTTCACTAAGCTTTGGTTTAACCTTAACAATATTCAAAACATACAATGGTAAAATATTTACTTCAGCACCAGTATCAAGTTTAAAATCAACTTCAAAATACTTATTTACATTTAATGTAACACTTTTATACCATGCTCCACTTACTATTTCAACATTCTTATTCATAGAGTCACTATTTAGTTCATTTTCCTGTACTTTTTTGGTAACAGAATCTATGTAAATATCCAGTTCATTCTCTGGAACTTTCATTTCATGAATGTTCTTTGAGTTCTGGAAACATTTAACAGCAAAATGGTTTTTCTTATTACATTTAGTGCACACCTTTCCATATGTTGGACACTCGCGAGGCTTGTGCTTTCTACCACACTTTTTGCACTCGTACTCTTGTGACGACTGTTTCCTTGATTCTGCCTTCTATTTCTTTTGACACTGTTGACTGTCGCTACTGTTTCTTCTTTCATGCTGCGGAGCTGTTCTCGACTCGTTTCAGCTGTACGGACTATTTCAATAGCCTTTTCAAGTCCCAGACCTGATTCACGAAGAAGACGTTCTTTTAATCCACTGTCCCTAATTCCTAGGACGATGCGGTCGCGAATCAGTACATTTTCTTGCTCCTCAAATTCGCATGTTGGCGTTAACGTCTTCAGCTGCGTTACGTAGCATTCAATAGCCTGGCCCTCTTGCTGGACGCACGAAAAGAATTTATAGCGTTCATATACGACATTCTGCCGTAGTGAACAGTATTCTTCAAATTTCTTTAGAACCTCAGAATAATTTTTTTGACTTAAAGGAGGCTCAAATTTGAATGTGTTGAATATTTCTAGTCCTTCGCTTCCAAGTAGATTGAGAAGGATTGCGATTTTTATTTTATCCGCACGTTCATCTTTTTCCGTGGCGAGCAGATAATTTTCCAGTTCCTGTCCCCATTTTCTCCACTTTTCTTTCATATTTCCAATGGAGAACTTCAAAGGAGTAGGTGGTCTGAACGCATCCGTCCTGCACGTGATTTAAGAACGTGGATTACATTCGATAGAAATCCAATTTCATCGTAAATCTTCCTGACACCATGTCATTGCTGGTATATGTTGAGTGCTCTTCAGAACACTCCCAAGCAAGAAGCATAATCATTTCCATTCAATTTTACTTTATTTCATGATACGAGAAGACACATCAGCAACACAAGTACGTCAATTATACAACAGTAATACTATACACAATACACAGTTAACACGATACACACAACTTCAGTTACAATTACAGTTATTATAACAATATTAGCTATATTTAATAATGCGCACAGTATGATTTTTAATGCTGTTTCAAGCGATAATAATCCACATGACAACCTGTTTCCCGAAACGGCATTTTCTTTCTCTCGTCACCTCCGCAGGAAAACGATAGAACTCAACTAAATCACAATGCGTTCCAAACAGATTCCTTATGTGTCCCTTCCCCCTGCCTACGAAGGATTCACCCATCCTGTAGGAACAACTATGGGCATTGAGACGCAGTCAAAATTATCCCTCTCCACTAGAAATATATCAACCCAAATTTGCTTCGAGCTCCTTCAGACAGTTGAAAAATTGAGCTCAGTTACCTCAGCATGGCGCAAATATTAATCTCTTTTACAGGAAATCTGCCAGTACGTTTGAATACTAGCTTGTGTAATATAATAGACGTTGACAATTTTAATACTGTTACTGACCACGAAACAAGAAACTATATATATCTATTAATTTTTTTTAAAAGGAGTGGTAAATTTTAGAAATATTTTTGTGTAAGATGTTTTTCATGTGCCATGCACATAGTACTATTCCAAAACATTCGAATTTTTAGAGTATTTAACGAAAAATGTGTTTTTAGCTTAAAAATAGATTTTCTTGTATATGAGTTATTTGATATTCTTTTTCAATGCCTGTTATCGAGATGGATGAGCAAAGTGTGGGGGGGGGGGAGCGAGAGTTCCGATTATTTTGCTGTCTTTCTGTCTTTATCAGCATACGCTCAATTTTCTGTTAGCTAAACTAGAAGGAAATATATGCTGTTTATTTAATATGTTTGAAATGCAACAAACTTCATATCTCGCTTTGAAATTTAAAAAAATTGGGCTATATAGGGTAAAGTAGCTTTTTCTTAAATGTATTCTTTAGATAAATATTTTTTGCACCATTACTCGTTTTCGAGCGGACAAGCCTCTTCTAAATGTAATTTTCTACACCGTACTTCGGAAAGCAGATTCGTGTTTCAGGGCTGACTGACTCTCTAAATGTAATTTTCTACACCGTACTTCGGAAAGCAGATTCATAGCTTTGCCCCACTACTTTTAGAGGGCGCTGCATGTCGTATTGGACATGAAGGTCGAGAATATGAGAAGGATCGCAAAATAGTTCGCCTTATTTATTAGATTTTCATTTTTTGTTTATTTTATGTATGTTTCTTTATTTCGTTTATTTGTATTTATTTATGTTTGTAATTACTTATTATGTTTGCTGTTTGCATTTTATTATATTTATATTCTCATTTTTATATTATTATTATTATTTGTATTTTATTATATTTATATTCTCATTTTTATATTATTATTATTATTTGTATTTTATTATATTTATATTCACATTTGTATTTTGTATTGTATTACTTTTATTGTATTATTTTACTTATATTGTTTTATACCCTTTGGGTAACCAGGGTCGGTGTGGGCAATAAAAATAAAAATAGGTCGTCTGCATTAGATATAATATATCACACGTTAAAAACCACTCTCGTTGATTTGTCTTGCGTTTAAATTTCTTATTTAATACTATAATGATAGAATTTAGAAAATTAGCAATATTTCAAGAGACGGTTGTGGTAATCCAATTTCCAAAACCAAACTCGTATTTAAATTCATCTCGAAATTATCTTCCATTTTCACTCTTTAGGAGCACAAGGAAAGAGTTCGAATCCGTTCTTCTGAAACACCTTATGAGTTCCCAGATGAAAATATTTCCGAACAATTTAGATTTGGATGAAATTAATCTTCTAATCGCCGGATACACAGTGAGGTGCTGCATTAGCACCTTTTCAATCATATAAATTTATTATTTTAGCTATAAGAAAGTTAAAGAAATTAAAAAAAATTAAACTATAATCTTTGGAATGTTAATGCAAGTTTGTCTGGATGCTAAGAAAGGGCCTAAAAGACAACGAGTCAGTGGATTGGGATATAAAAATAATGCTATACAGATTATAAAAGGATAATTGTAACCTGAATGAAATTAAAATACATGTATTTTCAGACTCGAGCGCCAAACTTGTTAAGAACACCCTTGAAGTTTACTTTATGGATGAAAAGCGAGTGTTGTGCCTGATTAAAATATGACTCATGTTGCTGCTCGAATAGCGAACTATATGAAGTGTTTATTGCACGTTCCTGATTCAAACCTATTTTACTGCTTTGATTCCAGTACAACCTTGTACTGGAAAAAAAGGAAGTGTCATTCGAAGGAAGTACTTTGTTTCGAATTTTGAGAAATAAAGATCCTTGTTAATCCTTGAAATTGGAAATTTTGTGAGCGTCACGAGAACCCAGCCGATCTTTTATCTCGTGGTTGCAAGCGTGTAGAAGCTCTTGAAAGTTGAAATTTGGTGGATAAGAACTTATTGTTTGAGACATCCCACGAATTTGTGGCCTACTACTGCTAGTAGAATCTCTTGGGAAAAAAGTGTGAAAACTATGTTTTAAAATTTGACTGGAAAAACACCTAATAACTCAATCCAGTATCATTTCCAAAACATGTTCAGATTGCATTAAACTACGTCTTGTTATAGCTTGGCGAGTTCCGAAATCCGAATGGAAGAAATATGACCTTCCCCATAAGAAGTGAGCTCCATTAGCTTAACGTAATCATGGAAAATGTTCAAGAAGAAGGTTTCGCAGATATCATCATTCATTGAGATAGACAATTCATCCATTGAGGAATAACAAATTACCGAAATCTAATTGTAAACTGTTATCTTTTTGCACCTTATTTAGAGAAAAGTATTCGGAGAAGGTGGCCGATTAGGACTAATATATATATATACTATCTTTTTCGATGCACGGGCTATCTCGAATAATGCGTCATTGCCTGGTGGAGAGAAGAAGTGGGTCACGTGACACCTGCCAATTTTCTCTTCTAAATAAATAAGAAGAAATGAGCGGTTCAAACATTCCATCCGCGTAAACACGTCGAAATCGACTTATTTAAAAAAATCTCAAAAAATACAAAAAAATCGTTATTTTGTAATATATATATACCGCGTCGTGGCAAAATGAATGGTCTATCCGATTCCAGAATTATTTTCTTGTCTGTCTTTAGTACGGAGGGAAGGAGAAAACCTGGCGTTGCTCGGGATCCATATTTTTTCATATGCCCGCCTCCAGTTTATATACACATGAAGCAAGATGCATTGCATAAATGAAATCTCAAAGCACACATCGTCATCCATATTGCATTGTTGAATTGTTGAGGGATCCATATTGCACTGTTGTAGCCTTCAACAATGAAAGAGAAACACGCAATGAAATATTTGTTTAACCAATGAAAACGGTGATTGAATTGCACTGCAACAATGAAAAGTATTGTTGTAAATTAATTTTTAATTAATATCTTTTTTAGTAGTTATAATTTCGAAATTTAAACGGTCAAAATGGATTCCTTGAATTATTTCTCATCTTTTAGTACTTTCGGCGAGCTTTTCCGTTCAGCGGTTCGTGAGAAGATAGCGTCACATACGTACATACATACATACAGTCGAATTTTAATAGTGTAGATTATCTTTTGTATTTCATTTGTATGATTATTGATAAGGTAATTTGATTTTAATTTTTAGGTTAATATATGTATATATTGAAAATATAACACGTTTTGATTATTTGATATATCAATATTTGGGCCATAAAATAGACAACTTACGTTGTAACGATGTTAATTATGTGTGTGAAATAATTTTTAAGAGAAAGCGCTACGTAGTTACAGAACAAATGTTTAGATTTAGATCGATTATTGCAATAGATAATTTTACAAAGGACTAAAAGCCTTTAAGCTGTTGTCAATTAAATAGGAAAATGTGTTATTATATCATCAGATAGGAAATTTGTTTAACTATAATTTATTATAATCATTTTATTAAAATAATTTAAATTTAATGTTAGGAGGATATTTTGATGTTGTCCAAAGGTTGCTTAAATTGGACCATTTAAATCAATGGGAGATATTATCGTAAACAGCAGAAATAGCGCAGAAAGCAGTTTATCACCGCTAGTAGTAACCATAGATTGGGGCTGGAACAAGTCAAAGAAAAAAAGCACTGAAAGGACACTAAAGCCATCAAATGTTGGATCCAAAGGTATAAAAAATTAGGATACGTGATATTTATATTATTTGTGAGGGAAGAAAAAGAGAAGAGGAAGTGATACAGCGCCTCAAATTACATAGGGGCGATTTGCCAAATCTGGACCGACGCTTAGATTGGACAGGTATCATAACTTCAATTCTGCTAAATATATGGGCCGTAAAATAGGCAAATTACTTTGTAACGATGTAAATGGGGTGTATGAAATAATTTTTAAGAGAAAGCGCTACGTACTTACGTTACTGAACAAATGTTTACATTTAAGTATCTATTAATTATTTTAACAAAAGTAAAAACCCCTTAAACTGTTTTAAATTAAAAATGGGAAATATGTTCTTCTATCCTCAGAAAAGAAATTTCTTTGGCTACAATTGACTATAATCATTTTATTAAAATACTTTAAAAATAAGCTAAGGTGTTTTTTTTCGTTCAAAGTTTGCATAAATTGAACCACAAGTCAAGTTTATCACCATTAGTAATCCTCATAAATTGGAACTGGAATAAGTCAAAGAAGAAAAAAATAATAAACGGACACCCTGTAATGTTGGATCAAAAAAGAATAAAAACTAAATTGAAGTTGTTTTATATCATTTGTCATGGAACAAAGACAGAAGAGACAGTGATACAGTGCATAAAATGTTACACAAATGTTCATGCATTGTGTGCTGGTGTGAATTTGAGTATCAAAATATATTCTTGCTTTAATTGTGCTGAAATAAATTGATGGTCCAATCTGGACAACCAGTGATTCAAACTAAGCAACCGATTTCCTTAATTGGACTGAAGTCACATTTTTTAAGCTTTTTTCCTAATTTAAAGTGTTTTTTTAAATGTTAATTACAAGGTTCTGGTGATAAAAGCGTTTGTTTAAGTTGCTTCTTTCCTAATTTAAAATGTATTTCATACGAAGTTAAGTGCACTTTTCATAACAATAAAATTCTAATTTTTTTTTTCTTCTTAAAATTACTTCCCCGTCATTTTGTCATTTTTTAATGTACAAAATGTCCAGGTAGTCCAAATTCAGAGACTCTTTGTATATTTTTTCGGCATTATAATTTATATACATATATGTACTTTTACATTTCGTCTTGCCAGTCATTAGGTTTTAAAATAATATAATTTTGCATACTTTTAATGATAACTACGTTTTTATTAATAATATTTGTATTTTGAAATTGTTACTTAATGTAACTTGATAATCAGTATATTTAATCCAAGAATTGAATCTTCATTAATCATAATTCAGATGTTTTGAATTGGTATAAATCAAAACTTAAACATTATCAAATTAAACTCAAAATCCATTTGATAAAAGAAAATGCTGATAATTTTTTTTAGAAAAATTGTTTTCTGTATTACTACTGAACATATTACTATGATTTTATAATAACATTAGTGAGGCATAAAGCTCTAAAAAGAATTACTTTAATACTAAACAATAAAGTATTACAATGTGGAAATGCAAAAAATGTATTTAATAGTAAAAAACGTTCAAATCAACATATAAATTTATGCTTGTTTTCAATGAAGAACAAATCAACCTCTTGAAGACCCATTTTGGTATAAACCGTTTTGTCCTTCTATATATAACCATATAAACTTTTGTATGAATGGTGGTTTTGGGTTCTAGGGGTAATGATCGGTGAAGATGTACAGAAATTTTCCGGAAGTCGTGTCATGAGAACCATTGCAATAGGTAGACTTCCTATAAGGAATCTACCTAACACAATAAAAAAATACATAATATTTTTGTACATTATACATATACAGGGTTGTCGAAATTAAACTTCCCCAACTCAGAGGGTCGTGCAGAGCGTTGTATGAGTCATGATGACATGGAATTTGAACAACAGACACTCCAGATCAGGCGCTCGAGATTTATTGAAAAAAAATTTAGAATAGGTGGCGCTGTAGTGCGACAAAATGTTTTACATAATTTCTATACGAGTCCCGTGGTACTTCACAGCCCTTTCCATTCGCAAAACAGTGCGTTCCACAGCGGAACACAATAAATCCTCATTGATTCCAAGAACATGCCAAATAATGCTATCTTTCAGATGTGACAATGTTGCAGGTTGTTCTCGGTAGACCTGATAATGACCTGAATAAAAATTGTTTTTTGAAGGCGGCTATGTTGCTGCAGT
>BGPR01012133.1:17233-29772 GCA_013235015.1 Araneus ventricosus
TGCTTACGTAATATTTGAACGGCCCCTATAAGTAAGCACAGTCTCATTTTCCGGTGGGATATCATAATGGTGGTGTGTCTCTTAGGGCCCCTCTCCGATGACTAGTTGTATCCCCGTAAAAGAAGGGGGGTCGACGCATGGAGGGTCACTCGCAATGGGGGTATCTTGCGTGGGCGGCAATGCCGGTGTTTCTGTCGCGGGGCCCGGTCTTTCAGATGTACCGACATGCATAGGCAGGGTCGGAGTTTTCTTTGTGATTACTTCATAACTTTAATTAAAAAACATGGCGGTAAATATTATTACATATTCATGAAGTACAACTCAAAAAGTGGGTTTTTTTTTCAATAACACAAACAAACAAATAATTTCCACATTGCAGCTTTTCACGGCCTCTGATCCATCGACACTTTTCTGGAAAACGAGTTCTGTCTCGATATGTCGGGTTTCGGTTAGGAAAATGCGCGCAATCTTTATACAAGAACAGTTATGTATTTAAGTATAGCAAAACCCGGGTTATTCGAAATGCCTCTGAAATCACAAATCCAAAAAACACATACTGTACTGCGTAGGAATAATCGCGAAGGCGAGACTCTTTTGCAACGATACCCCCAACCTTTTACTTTCTCGTATACGAAGTATACAAAGAGAAAGTATTGTAATCGTCAAAAAATTCGAACTCGAGATTTTGACGAATCTCCACGTTTTAGACCTCCCCGAGTCCGAAAAACACAATTTTGGAATTATGTCTGTCTGTTAACACGATAACTGTTAGAGCTACGGCGATGAAATTTGGTATGTGGTCTTTACACATAATTTGTAGGTTTCTATCAAAGTTTGGACAAAATCCGTCAAAGGGAAGTCTGTCTGTATGTATGTCAGAAGTCATGCGAACACTATAACTCAAAAACTTGAATAGCTAGATGGATAAAATTTGATGCAGAGTTTTATCATCATGAATGTAGGTCGGTATAAAATTTTGGGCCAAATCCGTCAAAGGGTTGACTGTCTGTCGGTCTGTATAATTTACTTTTGAAAAGAATCTCATCTCCACGCGCATGCGTACTGCAAGAAATCTTCTGTGCACGCGAAAGCTATGGAGCGAATTACGTCAGTTTGTCCTTGAGCCGGTAAGAGCGGAAAATCGGTACGCATCTCTTTGAATTTCATTCTTTACCTAGATATTTTTCAATCACTATAATGAAAAACCTTCCGATAGTCATTAGACTCTGGGTAACAGTAGCTTCGAATTTTTTTAGGCACGCGGGGGAAGGAGAAACGGCACCTTTTGGGGAAGTATACGAGAAAGTTTAGGGAAGAACATTCCCGCTGGTTCTTTTAAGCCTTCCGAAGAAGGTCAGTGGTTAATTTTAGACTACTAAATTTAAAATTAATGGGTATTAACAATTTTAATTACGATATTGTTTACCTGTGCCTGTCAGCCCGAACTCGCCTGTGCGTATATTGGGCCTGAAGGAGGGTTAACTTTAATAAAGAACATGAGAGTAGCCTATAAAAAGAGTTTTGTATTCGTTTTACACTCAAAACATTTTAGAATTGAATACTGCAGTTAGATACAAAATAGTATTATATGTTCATGGTTTAACCGAAACGCCCCCCCCCCCTTTTGTTCGGTTAACTGGGCTTGTACTGTATCTTGAACGAAATGAAAATCGCAAAATTTCTAAGAAGTGAGAGCTGTCAAAAAGCCTTGTGGCGCAGTGAGAACTGAATCATGCTAGAGCCCGATCTACTACTTCGAACCCCATTAAGATCTTCGAACTTCTATTGTAATGGACCTTATGCACCGTTTGGGTTCGAGAGTACAGAAAAACAGCTGCGGAGGAATAAACAAAACGATCGGCCTATAAGCGACTCAGAAATAAAAGGAGTTCTGAGTCAGCTGTTTAAGACTGGCCAATGGCTGCCTCCGGCAGGTCACGTGTCGGAGGATGTGACGTCACATGCATAAGGTCCATTTTGTGCTGGAGCCTTTTGTAATTTGCATTTTTAGTTGTTCTGTTTTGTTTTAGTTCTGTCCTACGATATGGCAACAGTCTGATGTATATTGTTGTGTTTTGTGAAATAAATTGCCTTAAACCTTTCTTATAGTTTCTTTTATTGCGTTATCTTTTATTTTAGAAAGCATTAGAGTTTAACGTTTTGGAATATGTTTATGGTCGGAGGATATAATACTAATTGGAGTCAGGAAACTGCTTCATTCATCCACGGCCATAGCCTTTTGTACAAAAGTTGTGGTAGCCTTTCGTAGCACTTCGAAACTGGTCTCATTTTCGAGCCTAGTGTCGATGGTTTTTGTGCTGCTACCATCAGGAAATTACTTAATTTTGTTTGTGCTAATAAAAAATCTTTTTGAATTGTATACTTTATGAATATGTAATAATATTTATCTTCGTGGTCTTTAATCAAAAGTTATGAGGTAAGGAAGCCCCGAAAATAATTTATGGACATCGTGTATTATAACTCTAGGATATGTGCATTAAAATGTTTACGGAAGACAATTTTCTGATGATATTACTACTAGCTATTATGCAAAACATATCGGGAAAATAATGTTATTTTAGAGATCATGCAGCAACAGCGCTAACAACTGAAAATTTCTTATTTGTTGTTAAAGTACTCGCCTAAATTTTCTCTTTTCCATTCTCTTTTTCCCCCCAATAATTGAATTTTTCTTTGTAAATGTCTGAAAAATGATTAGGATGCATTTTGAATGATTTTGTAAACATTTCTAATTACTTTTAGTTAAATACATTTGCTACGTGCTCTCTTTGGTTAAATCTCCAAAATAAATCAAAAACAATCTCTTAAAAAGATCTCTATTTGCTCTTAAAAAGTAAAAAGCCGCTTTATCGCCATGCATTACATAAGGTTTAAAAACGAAGACAAAACGCATTAGAATAAGTGACTGAGCTTTAACTAAAACACGCATTAGGCAAACAATGAAATCTTGTCCATATTCATTTCAAAAATAGAATATTAAATAACTATAGCAGCTTAAAAATAATATTTGAAAGCCTTACCAAACATAAATTGAATACACTAATAGTTTATCGGCAAAACTGGAAATTTCGAATCGCGTAATCCGAAAGAAAAAAACCAATGAATCGTGTATTAAGCCAATTGATAATATTGAGCATAACTGCAGACCAGAGAGAAGTAAATAAAATTTGTTTAGTGAGAGTGGGTTCGGCAAAAGAAAAAAAGGCCGTTCTTAATGGAACATTGTTTTCAATAAGAATGGAAGATCCATTATCTGAAGCAGAAAAAGAATGGGCAAACGCGAAGGGAAAAAAACGGAGCATTTACTTCCCATTAGTAGATTTTTTTCTCTCCTTCCACTATCAGGGGAGCGATGTTTTTAATTTTCGTTTCAGCAGAAAGAGTATTAGTTTTTAAGCTCTCTGTTGTTTCATGACTTATGTTGCTCGGGAAGTTTTTGGACGCAAATTGTGTGAGGTACCGCCTTAAAATTTTTAAAGTCTCTTTTTTAAAGAAGAAAATTACGTGGAGGTAATTAGTAAAGGATTTTATTCTTTTCCTTTCCGTGGAGAAGTTTTCTTATTTTTTTCCCCCTCCGTTTCTTGACCCTTGATATTTGGGTTTGGGTGCAATAATTAACTATTATTTGTTGTAGCATTTTTTTTATTCTCCATTAAGATTTTGCTTTAGTTTACAAATAATTATGAGGATTTGGTTCAGTTTAGTTAGATTTTAGACGGACCTTGTAATCTCGAACCGTGATCAAATGACGAGGTTTATATTAACTTGCAGTTATCCGAGGATTGTTTTGGGACGAACATAACTCGAATCCGTGGTCAGATGACGATCATAATTCTTGAGCTCTATACCCCTCTCTCTAATCATCCACGTCACACCAACTTCTGGACATCTGACCACCAATGACTGAATGAACGTGCACCAGGACCAAATGCGCGTACATTTGATTATATGCCGACATCCCTTTTCCAAAATTCCTCACCAAAAGGAAGGTCGGGATTACGTTATATGAGGAGGATACCTCACTCTGCAAACTTCCGCACAATAACATAGAGACGTTCCATCCACGACAGAAGTTTAAACGTGCACCAGATCCACTTTCATGGCGGATATTTGATGGAATCCGACTCGAGGTGGACTTGACCAGCGGGTCACATCTGTCTTGTGATCAAGATGGATATTCCTATTGGAAATTAGAAAGCTTTGATGTTTTTTTCTGTGTCATCATAAATTACTTCGAAGTCGTGGCAAACTTCCTGTCTATTATATTAATAAAAGTTTTCGCTTCTTTAATTTTTAGACAGAAGTGTTTAAAATAAAGCGAATAAGAAAATGAACAATATAAGAGAAAACGCATTACAAACAACATAAACGCACTACCCCCCACTCTTCTTAAATAGATAACTGGAATATAACACACACAATAACAAAAGTCTGCTAGTAATATTAAGCAGTTTTTACGCCTTGAGAAAAAATTGAGAAAATATACGAGATGGAAACAAATTGATTTTTAGAAGAATTCAATTGACTCTTGTTTGTTCATTCAGCGTTTTTAAATAACTTTTCTATGTTGTATCTACAAGTATTATTACCTTTCTTAATATTCTGAAAGTATACTTTTAGCGATATCGAGGCAAATTTTGGAAAACATTAGTTTTTTATGAAACTTAATCATAATCATAAATTTTGTATTATAAACGCCAATAAATTTATCTTTCAAATTAGATAAAAAAAATCAAGATAAATTTTTTAGTTCACACTTGAAGGTATTAGATTCAGTTCAATGTTATTTAAGAGCTTTTATCATGTTATTTGATAGGAATATGAAATATGTGAATAATAAATACATGCAATCCAGGAAAATTTTTATTCTATGAAATTGTAGGCTTTTTTCTGCATTAAATAATTGCTATTTCATTTTTATCAAGAGGACATAATTACTATGTAAATTCAATCTGAATTGGGTCGGAATGCCCATCT
Organism: Araneus ventricosus; assembly: GCA_013235015.1. Classification (NCBI taxonomy): domain Eukaryota; kingdom Metazoa; phylum Arthropoda; class Arachnida; order Araneae; family Araneidae; genus Araneus; species Araneus ventricosus. The sequence goes on from BGPR01012133.1 coordinate 22,232, forward strand.
TATAAAATTACTGCAATTAAAATAATAAATAAATGTCTTCTTAAGGTTTTCCAACTTTCCAGTATTTACTAAAATAACGAATTACTATTTGCTTTCATAATGGTATTCTCGTCAGTATGATAAATATCTTATTTGTCGAAATGGCTGTCTTTTAAAACCTTTAAACTACTTTTAATTTTTTGTTTACGATGCTTCTATGAAAAAGAATTTAAACACAGAATAAAACGGTTTGTTTCAAATTATATTCAAAATATTTCAAATGCGCGAGATAAAATAATGACGACGGGCAGAATGAAATTGAAACGTAGTCCAAATCTGTAAATGTCTTTTTTCTGCTTTCGTACATTTTGAGCAGAAAAAACATCTACCGAAGTCATTTCAAACGGAAAACGTGTCTTTCTCTTTTTTCTTCTTTTCCTGTGCGTCTTAACTCACTAGTGGATTTAGTCGAACTAATCTAGTTCTCGTTTAGAAACTTTTTTTAAAGAAATGAAACAATGTTAAAGGATGAAAAAAAAAATACTTTTAATTTGAAGACGAAATTGCCTCTCATGTTTTTAAAACACTGGTAAAAAATAAATCGCTCGAAAATTCGTTAATATTTCATCTACCCACTTACAGAACCTAGAAAAGGATTTTAAAGAATGGAATTATTAATCGTCATTTTTTCCTTTTTGGGTTTTACAACTTCAGATTTAATTGCTGGAAATATTACCTTTCTGCTTGAATAATTAGATGTCTAAGGCAAAGTTAATGTCTATTTAATCCATATTGAATGTTTACGTACACGATAAAAAAATTACTTGAAACGATTTTTTAGGGAAATAACATATTTCGATAATCGTCATTCCATCAGTATAATGATTGCCATGTCGTAAGCTGTGGAATGATGATGTTTCCACAGCTTATTAAACGCCATATTTAATTGAAATATTTTAAATTTTCATTTATGCAAGTCGGATGTTACAATTATGCGCCTGACTCACGAATCGAAGTATTGAATTTTGAATGTTTAAATCTATAATTAAGTCAAAGTAGAAATCGATTTAAAAGACAAAAATCACTTAGACACGCTTAGGCATCTCGGCTGTTCCTTGCAATATAAGTATTAATGGATTAAAATTACAATAAATGTCTCGAATAAAATCAGTCATCTACTTAGAAAGTTAAATTAGTCAGTAGGTTAAAGTGTTAGATACAAGAACGGTATTGGGACGTGTATGTTCCATCGAATGATGTTTTAAATTAATTTGTCTGAGTAACATTTATTTACGTTTACTTTTGAAATGTTTAAAACAAACTGTAAGCGCACTATCTTTGCGAGCGAAAGTTTCTTCCAAATTTTAACCAAAATACTATAGTTATCTTAAGATTTCTCCGAAAGTCGAAGGATGTCCCTTTTATTCAATACTACATAGCACGACTTTTTAAAAAATTTTAAACTTAAGTTTAGTTAATTATATTAATGAGCGAAAGGAATGCTGGATAAATAACCGAAAATTTCATTTTGACTCACCGATAAATTTAATTAATTTTTAAAAATAAAATTAAAAGACAAAATAAAATAATTAAAAATTAAAAGTAAATAAAAATGAATATTAAAAAATAACTAAAATTAATTAAACTTTTATAAATTTATTAAATGTTAATAATTTAATTAGCTTACTTTTCAATTTAATTAATTAAATTAAACTTAAAAATTAATTTAATGGAAATTAGTTAATTATACATGTATTATTTTTTAAAAAATAGTGTCGTTTCTTTTAGTTAAAAATGTAGCAAATAATTTAATTATTCAGTTATTCAAAAAAGATTGTAAAATGTAAAAATGGCTGTGATAAAAATATAGATTATTTCTCTGTGTAGGTAAATTTGTTAAATCGTTACTGGATGCAATTATGCTGGGGAGCATCCACAATTTTATGGATTTGTGCAACAGACTGCTAATTGTGCATTAACTAATTTGGGAAAAGTGTAGTATTAAAATTTTTTCCATATTGTTTTGTGAAAACAGACTTAAATTTTATATTTGGTTTCATAATGCTTCCAATCGTTGTTCATTTATTGATTTCGATATTTTACTATCAGATCACTAGTTGATTATAATAAAAAAATTATAGTTTGAAAAAAAGAGAAAAGAAAGGTAGGATCTTAGGAACACTGAAATTCCTCTCGTGAACACATATTGAAAGTTACAGGTTGTCATTGACTACTGTGCGCAGATGAATATAAAGGTTGAAAAAAGGAGCATCTAGGACAGAATGTTTAAAGCAATAAATATAAAGACAAGAATATTAAAGCACAAAATACGATAGTACTATGGAAAGCATACATAAATTAAGCAGAAAAGTAATATATAATAATGTTTAATGCCATTATTTTAAAGTCAAAGATATTTACTAAAAGATAGGATAATGAATCTTTCTTGTCTTTTTTGAAAAATGGCGGCCGTTGCGGGAATTGAATATCTTTTTAAAAAATATTAGTCGTGTAGTTCTGCTTACACATGTACTGCAGCTTTCGTTGTAATTCTACGAGAATGCTTTTAACTGAAAAAAAGTCTTTATTTAGAACAAAACTAACATTTTGACCCTGAGTTTTGGAAAAATATGATTAATGAACTAATAACTATGTCCCATCCACTTGGGAGTCGTTGTGGTCTGGTAGCATAGACTTGCTTCGAGACCAAAGTGTGGTGTTCGAGTTCTACTTTCAACCGTATAAAAATTCACCGTATATGCGAGTCCGACGTCTGTTAAATATGTCGTGAGTGAGGTATACCCCCGCTGGTATAGTATTAAGTTTGGAAATGCGTATGCAGTTCAGATGTCTTCGTCCTTTTAACACAGCTCTAAATTGCAAGGCTCGTATCCAAATAGCCTTTGTGTAATTTCAAATGGGGTTATTAGTTTAATAAATTAATTGCGACTCGCTGGATGAAATCTAAACATAAACGACAGCAATTAAGATCCGGAAATAATTTGTTTACTTAATTTCTGATGTTATTCACTAGTTTTATATGTTTATTTCAAAATTTTAGCACCAGTTCACTAGCTGAATGCCAGACTGATACCTGAAAATTCAAAAATCGCTGAAAAACGACTGCAAATCTCCGCTTTTAACACGTGTTGGCATTCCAGTCACCTCTTTGCGCAGACGGTGATAAGAAGGGAAAAAAATCCGAAGAAATGTCTAGGACAGAAATCGCGTCCTTGAAAAAAGGCACGTTCAGACCTCCCAACATAAAAACGCTCGAGAGGGTCCGAGATATCTCATTAACGCGAACGAGCACGTAAAATCTCCATCAACGCTCCACTGCCGGACCTCCCCCCTTCTCGCCGGATCAGACTGTGCATCGTTTACGAGGGAACATAACACAAAAATCCCCAGAATGTAAAGTTGCTGAATGTGTTTCTGAACGACTTTTGGTTCTAACTCATTTCCGGACTTACTACGTAATGTCCTCTCATCTTTTTAAAACCGGTTTTTTCTCGTCCCTTTATTTCGAGCCCGATCGTGGTAGCTTTTTCGCAGTGGAGAGGGAATGGGAGGTCGTTAAGGGACGAAATTGTAATAAGCCCCCGTCTGATGTCTTCATTTTCTAATCAGGCGTGTGTTTTGTCGACTGGGTGTTTTTTTCAGATTCCTTTTTGTAAATGCCCTCTGTTTTTTGTGATGAGTTGGGAAATTGGTTGACTCTCATTTCTAATTGGACGCAGTTTTGCAGGCGGGAACCAACCACCATTTCACGGATTCTGGGTTCACTCCTGAAACGTGTACTTTTATGTGTTAGTTTGCTACAGAAACTGGATCAATTCCGATCCATTTCAGAACAAACAATTCGTATAGCAATAATAAATTTTGGGCACATGAAACATTAGAATATTTTGTGTGATGTTTTGTATAAACAGATATATTCCAAAATATGTATTCTAGAGGAAGTTTCTCTGTTATATCTATATATCTAAATAATTGGCAAAACCAAAGAACGAGTCCCCCAGCCTCAACCAATGGACCGATTTCGACAATTTTTATTTCGTATGAAAGTTCACGATTCCTAGATATGTTATCAACGGTCGCCTCTACACCACCACCCTCCATTTTCGAGAGAAATCTCAAAAACACTATTTCTCTGTATTCAAATTTCAAAAACACTGTACATTCTCTGAAGGATTTGGTTTGTTTTAGGGTTTATGGCGCAAGGGCCAGTATTTGGCCATGCTGCGCCAAACAAGGTACTAATATGTAAAGAGGTAGTAATATGTAAAAAGGTAGCAATATATATATAAGGTAGCAATATGTAAAAAAAGGTAGTAAGCTGATATAAAAACAACCAATAAAAGTCAAAGGCATAAAAAATTAAACTTTCACATGCTTATTTAGCGAGAAGAGGTAAAAATGAGCGAGGTGTAAAATAGTTGGAACAAGTTGTTTAAATGTGATTTTCTGAAGGAAGAAACCTTGACAGAGTTCCCAAATTCCAACCGTTGTACCGATGTTGCCAATTTTAATTTTATATAAAAGCTCATAGCCTCCTAGATACGCCATCAGTGTTCACCTGCATTTTCGGGAGATAAACCGAAATATAACTTCTTCCTCTCTTCATAGAAAGTTACATAATGAAAATACAGAGCTGTCTATTATATATATTTCTAAATTAATCTTCTCTGCGTTTCAGCTGCCTTGATAAAATGGTGGCTGTTTATGCAAAATAAAGGATCAGTACTTATAGAAATGGTCTTATGAATTTGCTAATTGTTGGATTTCAATTAATGACTTGTCTTCGGAACAAGAGGGAGACCCGATTCCACCATTACCGGACCTGATTCAGTCATATATGTTGGCTTAGTGAACTTTAAATCTTCTGTCGAGTGTCAGACGCCCTTACTTTGGTGTGGCGTGGAAGGTTGGTGAGTGGAGTGTCGGCGTATGTGTCACCTTCGACGTCTAACCAAGATTTGAAATAAAGAAGTCCATCTCGACTTAAAATAGCCCTCCAGTAAATTAAAAATGGGATGTTAATCAATTAAACTAAAATTAAAAAGGAGACAGAATTTTATTTGGTTTACATTCACTTTGGTAACAGCCTTAATGGCTACAAAAAGGGACAAATTAATCTAATAAATCAATTGCGACTCGTTTGATAGAAATAAAACATAAAATGCACCAAATAATGTCCGGAATAATTTTACTTAATTTTTGTTGTTATTCAGTCATTTTTTTTAATGTTTATTCCAAAATTTTAGTAGAAAATCAATGGCTGAGTGTCAAACTGACACCTGAAAAAAATTGCTAACAATCTCTTCTGTTAACATGTTAACTGTCTTTTCAGCCTAACTAAATTTTCGGTAACTAAGTTTTTTCAGTATGATTGATTTGAACATGATTGAATAAAAAAAGCAAATTTTTACAGTTATGGAAGTTATGGAACTTATTAATGGTGTCTTTTAATTAATCATTTCGTTCTATGAAAAGAAAAAAAAATAAAATAAAAACAAATTTTTTAGGTTTACAGATTTTTTTAAGTTACCACATATTATAGCTTAATGGGGTTAATCTTTTGTATTTCTTCAAAAATTTCTAAAATGATTTTAAATAATAAATAAAGAAACTCAAGGGAAAAAATGGCCCAATTTTAAGAGCAATATGCCGAGTTATCTAGCCTTTTGCAAACGTTTTATTCTTTTTGCACTTATAGCAGCGGTTTTGTTAGATGCCTTTTCCTAAAGCTTTTAGTTAAAAAGTAATCACGAATTTTATCATCCGAATAATTTATTGAGTGTTTTTCGAAAATGTTTAATATATTAAATGGATGTATTACTTAGGTTCTTCGCGTTTTTTCGTTACTCAGAATCATGGTTTTTGCATAACGGCTTTTAAGCAATTATTTTAACGTAACAGCATCTGTTTCACTGTAATACAATTTTTGTTTCCGAGTTACGGTTAGAGCGATGTATGCAGGTAAATCTATTTCATATCATTTTTTAATTTGAGCATTTTCCACGTTGGAAAAACAAAGATAAATTTCGTTTAGAATGTAAAAAGTTCGTTTAGAATGTAAAAAAAAAATTTCTACTTCCATTGTAAAGAAATAAATCTGTAAGGACTACTGTTCAGCAACGGATTCCGAGACTACCACTTTTGGATGATTTTACACCGGAAAGGGGCGTCGGGCAATGAGTCATATGAGCGCATTTCCGGAGTGTTTGTTAGATCACGCTCAGTAAAATGGAAGCATCACCCTTCCATTCCTCACTTTACCCTTATTTTTGATGAAAATAACTCCGCCCGGCGCATGCGCCAAAGCGCGTAGGGTTTCCAATCCCTTGCTAAACATTATATCTTACAAAAAGCAGAGCGCCCAGAATCGAGAGCAATAAAAAGACACAAAATGTGTATTACGTACAGACATGGAATGATTATGAGTGTTACTCTTCTTTAGAAAACCGATTCTACTAATTTTGATTCCTGTTGGTTTAGTTTGTCGTACGGATATTTATTATTTCACGACAAAGAATTAACAGTCGAATTTTCCTAAAATAAATATTTAGATTTTTGTAGAGAGATTTTAATTATCCATTGTATTTTGGCAGCCAACCAATATTACTAAACCAGAAATCACAATGCTAAAATAAAAGCAGTGGAATGATTTGTTTAACATTTTTTAACATTTCACTTATCTACAAAATATAATTTTTTAAAACTTTAGTCCGGAATGTTAGATTTATCTCGATAGTTGCCAAAGTGCCTTCATGGGAAAATAAACATTTAAAAGACCCAGTTTTTTCATAGTATTACGGCATTATAAGCCTATAAAAATTTAAAAAAGTAAATCACTTAGCTTTGAAATTTGTGTGCTAAGCAACGGAGAAGATGTTGAGACGAAAATTTAACTTGTTGCCGTTCTGTAGTAATGATTTGCTCAATACACCTTTTGATGATTAGCTATTGCTCTCTAACAAAAAATTAGTAATCGTAATTCCCGAATTCAAATTTATAGAGAGATTAATATAGCGGCAAATTGGAAGCGGAAGTTATATACTCTAGAAAGAAAACAGTTTTATCTTTTGGTGGTTCTTGAAAATCTGAAAGTCTCGTCGAAAATTTTTGTATTTAATAACAGGCAGACACTATTTATACTTTATACCTAAACAGCCTCAAAGTTTGTTTCATATCTCTAAATTGCAATGCACATAACGTGAGGTTTTGAAATAAAATATTCCAAGCACTTTCCCGGTGTGTTTTAACCGCTGGTTACATCGATATACAATGCGAAACATGTACCTGCGATTCGCTCGGCTACTAAAAAGACGATATCCATCAAAAATGATGTCTGCTCGAAACGAAGGCCTCCTATCGAATTTCGATTGAATCTCTCCCTCCTTCTGCTTCCTTGGGACATTAAATAATCTCGAATCTACTGGCAGATGGCCTTGGGACGAACGGATCGACGCTGCTGCCATTTCAAGAATCACTATTTTGGTGAAACTCCAGTTAATTTTATCGAATGGCAATCGATAATCGTTTCGCTTTGCTAGAAT
>BGPR01012133.1:34772-45114 GCA_013235015.1 Araneus ventricosus
TGATACATTTGGGCATCCGGAACAATCCGGTTTATGCAAGTTTGTGCTAGGCTTCAACGGGCCAGCCGGGACTCGTTTTTCCTGGATAAATATTTTGGTAACTCCTCCATTGCTATCCACATGGCATCTGCGAAGGTATAAGTTAACGACTGCATTCGCCGGATCTCATTCCGCGCAATTTCTCTCTGTAGGAACACTTGAGGAATGCAGATTATCGACAAAATTTCGTGGAGGTTGCGAAACTTGTGCAAATAATCAGTGACGAATATGCAGCCATTCTATTGGTGACATGCAAGAATGTCGCTGCTAATTTCACGTCTTTCTGTGGAGAAACTTGAAGAATGTAGATTGTTACCGACAAAACTCCATGACGTTTACGGAAATGGAACAGATAATTAGTGAGGAATGTGCAATCATTCCATTGCCGAACGATCACTGCTAATGTCATGCTTTCTTTGTGACATGCTTCATGTGACACGTTTGTCGGGTGTTAAACATTTCTAGAACGTTATCGTGTGTTTTCCAATTACTTTTCAATTACCGACAGCTTCTGCATGCCACGCATTGGTAAATGTGGTACTAAAAGAAATCCCTGACCTTACTCATTAAGCCTTACTCATTAAGAGTTTAAAAACCGTCAGCATTTCTGTGGATACTCTATAAATTACTAATTACTGGAGCTGCTTATGACGCAATTTTGTTATCGTATTTCATTTAACAAAGTAGTAATTTTTAAGCAAAGTTTACTATTGCGAGCATTTTTAAAAAATTATCTTATATAGAATTTTTATATAGAATATTAATTATATCTTATATAGAATATTCTATATAAGATATAATATATTATATAGAATATTTAGAATTTGTATTTAATAGGTGCGAGGAATAGGGATATCATCCAATTTCTGGACAAAAAAGCGCATCATATTTTGTTTAAGAAAAGCCATAACGTCAAGAAAAGTAAAAAAATGCATTTGGAGGCCAAGTTTCTTGTCCTCCTGGCACACAAATGATGCTACCTGAAGTAGCTGTCTTGTTAAATATTAAATCTAATACAGCAGTATCGAGTCTCGCTTCTTGTTAAGTAGTAAAATATTACTTCAGAACTATTGAAAGGTACAAGAATTCAGAAACTTCCTTAGATTCTTTTCACAAGCATCGTGTTTTATAAGTAAAATTGTTATGTATGCAAATATTTCGTTGGCCTTAAAGCTAGATATTCAAAAGGTTTATAGTCTACTTGATTTTATGGTCATTGCCAACTTAAGTTGAAAGACGTTGAAATCTACGACCGACCGCTTCACCGGTGAATAGAGTAAAACTTGCTTTTACGAGTTTTGCGTAAAGAGAAACTGTTCCGTGCTTCAAAAATAGAGTTTATAACAAATACGCATGCGCACTAAGAATAGCGCCGCCACGTTCGGGAATTGTACCAATTCAGTCAGAGCTGTACTAGCAAGAAGTGAAGTAAACTAAAACCCACAAACTAAAACCCTTTGTTAATAGTTAGTAATTAACGGAAATGTTTATCTTTTGCGTGTGTATGTTTGCGTTTTGTGAATGCAACAAATTCAAACGATTTTAAAAGAGCGAACCGGTGTCATAAGTTTCATTTTACAGTTGATTACCGGTATTGCGTATAAACTTTGCAGAAATATATTAATTACTATTAAACACATTAACATGATATAGGGATTATTTAATTGGGCGTAATGATACACCACCGAATTTTTGTTTCAATATCACCTTGAGTTGTCACCGACTTCATTGATAATACCAAATAAGGAAATATATTTAGATTCAAAAGTTATCTCTGCAACAAATCATTAGGACACATCTCTTTGGAATCGTAACTCAAAATTCAGTTGTTATGTATGCAAATATAACGTAATAGTCGATACCATTGCATCGACGCTGCTGGCAAATCTCAAGGGTCTTTTGCAAATGACTGGATATAATTTGCTCAGCTATTAGTATTTCCATTATTTTGGCAACTAACTCACTGCGAAATTCTAATGCTTTAAATTCTCTGCAGTTAATAGTTGCACTGGATGAATACAGATGTATTTACCTCGAAGACTTTAGACATTGCTATTCAGTTGGGAATGGCATAATCTGACATCTCTAATGTTCAAATGATGGTTATATTTTTCGCTGCTCCATACAGCCCCCAGGCCACCACCTAGCCATTGACCAGTGACGCAAACCTTAATTCCCCGATGGACACTGAAGCGTTTACTTGTGAGAAACGTATCTCAACATTCCATCTCTCACGGGCCCAGAGGCAATTTCGCGTTGGTCAGCGTGGAACTGGCCTTATTCCACCTCCTTCCCTGACAAGGCTCGCCGTCTAACAAGGTTAAAAAAATAATAAATATAAGGCTGTTAGAAAGAGGAGAAGAGTCAAACTCTTCGACTGGCGTCTCACCGTCACCCATGGCAACCGAGGAAAGTGGTGCTCAAAGGTCACACGTCCCCTGCGATGAACGATGAGTCTGATCAATGTAATGAATACCTTTTTAGAAATTCCCATCGCCGCCGTTTGTGCTGGTGTCTCCATTTTTTAACTTTCGCTCATCGGTGCACTGGATCTGACTGACTGATATTTGCTTTGTCGCAGCACGGAATATTTAAAGAAGGGGGCGGATTAGTTCTTCGCCCGACTTCGAATGGAAGTATTTTAACGTTGAAAACTTCGCATTTGTCTTTGTCTGTTTTAGGGATTCGGTCCTTTTTCTCGGGGGAATGTTTATTTTTAGAAGGGATTTTTTTTTCTGCGTGTATGCCTTTTAGGAGAATGATCGCTCGTCCTTCTTTTCTTCGTGTTTTCAGCCGAGTTTTTGTTCCTCTTGTTTATGTCGATGAAGTTTCGTTTAAATTCTACCGAAAGTGGAAAAAGATTTAGAAGTAGTTGAAATTGTTCGCTTTATTTGGATGTTGTACAGTAAATGTTTATCTTGCAGTGCATTTTGCGTTGCAAACATTTTAAGGATCGAGTGAAAACAAAAACAGCGCCTCGTTGCAGTTTTAGATGAAATAAACTCAATATTTCCTGCACAATCTTCATAACTGCTGAGACTGAAGCATTTAATCATGGAGATGTTAATTGGACGCAGGTATACAATTAGAAAACAACTATCATTTTGTGGATTTCGAATTTACTATTTTAAACTGCGTCTAAACGGCGAGTTGTTAATGAAACAAAGCTAAGCTATTTCCGTGACTTGTACAAAAGAGTACTTACAATGCAATGATTAAATTTTGAAACAAATCAGGATTTGTTTTTTCTGTAGTAGTTTACGAAATTAGTCTTTTTGGTCTCTAATTGCATAATCCGATTGGTCCTTCTTGTGTCAATTCCGATTCATGAGAACATTTAAGGGTAGTCGAGGGGTTTATAAAGCTGTTATGCAAGTTGCTCTTTGCTTGTTCGTTGCTATAAACCAAAGAAACAAAAATCTTCATGCACTTACTTCTCGACTGACGACCACAAAAATCAAATTTCGAATTTCTAAATAATACGTAATTTCAGGGTGTATTTTTGTTTACAGTACGTACGATAAGTAAATATTTTCACATTATGTGCAATAATCATACTTACATAGATTGAATTTTCATGTTTCACAGATACTTTTAATAACCCGTTTGAATGAAAATGATGTTGAAAAATATAACTCCCACTTACGACTTGACAATCGGAACGTAACTTGCTCTAAAGTTGAAGACTGCAAAACTAAGTATCCGTTAATTCCAGTCGGAAATATCTCATAAGAGTTAGTTATAAGAGTTGATCTAAAAAATAACTTTAAAAAGGTCCGTGAAAGAGAAAAATTATGAATTATAATAAATAACTGCGACAGTGATGGAATCTTTTTAATATGTATCTTAAAGTAAAGAGAGAGCCGCTTTATGAGAGCGCGAAGAAATATCCATACTTAGTTTAGTTTATGCAAATGTATCTGAGATACTTAAAGAATGCTGCATTAACACAGGATATTTATTTCCGAGCCATTTTCCTCTCAAAGTGAAAGCATGACTTTGATATAAATTGAGACGGGCCGTGAGAGAGGCGAAAATACAATTTCCATTTATTCCCAAAGAGCAACGCCTTTTCCTCGTTATAAATTAGATTGCGAAAGCAATTCTGGATGGAGTTGTTTACTACTCGGTCCTAATTACGTTAGAAGAGGTAGTGATTGCAGGGAGTGTTCTCAAAAAGAATGCCTAGGACAACCTTTTAAATTACTCCCCTATCTCGAAGGAATAAATTTTTATACTTTGAAGAGTTTAAGAGAATTTTATTGGCTACGTGCTTGCGAATTTCTAGCTTCATCCAGGGAAAAAAATCCGCTTGTTGGGTGATTTTAGGCTTTCTTTATTTCATATCAACGACAACAAATAAATAGAAAGCTTTTAATTTTTCCATTAAGCGTTAGATTGAAGTTTTCATTCGTAAGCAGCGTTTTATCGAATTTATAAGTATGCTTCTTCATACGCGCTACTCTATGTATTCACATTTTATTGAACTTCTGTGAAAAAAAACCTATTACGTTGTCTTTAGGCAAAATGATATCTCACTTTAATACGGGAATTTTAAAAAGAACTATGCGGTATTTGTTTCAGAAAGTAGATGAACATTTATTCAAGGAGCAGTTTTAACAAAGCACTCTCTGTGGAAATTCCCTGCACTATTTGAGTGTTTGCAATAAAAAGTTGTCTTTTTTCCTGTCTAAACAAGTGCTAAAGCAGTAAAAATTGTATAAAGTAGAGAAACTAATGCATTTTAAGAATAAATTGAAAATAATAGCAGGCCATTTATGTAGAATATATTTAAAATGTTCTTAAGCTAAACTGAAATACAGTGAAACCTCTCTGAGCGGCCACCCTTCCGTTCCAAGAAAAATTGGCCGCTCAGAGGGGGTGGCCGCTCTGAAGGGTTTTCGTTACAGTTACAAGATAAATGCTATAATACATAATATAAACAAGTCTGACACATATTTCTTATTTAAAATGAAGTTTAAGACTTATCTAAAGAGAAAATAGTTCTTTATTTAATAATTTTTTACATTTTTTGAGAAAAGGATACAATTTGTGACTGTTTTAAGTTTTTACCCTTCTCGGAAAAAAACATTTTTTCAAGTTCATTTCTCAGTTTAAAAAGTAAATCTTTAACCGATGCGTTTGTCAAATGGGATGGGCGAACCCACCCGGCGGCCGTTCAGAGGGGTTGGGTGGCCGTTGGTAGGGGTTTTTCTAACATTAGGTCTATGGGCCGAAAAATCCGTGCCACGAAAAATTGGCCGTTAAGAGGGGTGGCCGCTATTCAGGGGTGGCCGTTCGAAGAGGTTTCACTGTAGTAGATGTCCACTGATTTATTATTACATTTTTTACCTCCCCAGTTCTAGTTAAATTTGGAGTATTTTTTTTATCGTGAATCAAGCGTTATTCTAGTTGGAAGTTTGAAGAGTTAAAGGTGTCGTCTTCATCATTAAACCATGGACCCAATTGCCCAATAGCATTCATACATCTTCAAAAAGAAGCGTTAAACTCGAAAATAAATTATTGATTCAAACTGTGACTTTGTCCAATTAGAGAATATTTGAATCGAGATTAAATGTTAGCCTGGCATGGCGCAAATGCAGAAATGAGTAGTAAGCAGTAATCGCAAAAATTGTGACTTAATTTTTCTATGTGTTTTATTGAGAATTGTTTTGCAGATTTTGCTGTTTCCGGATTTTAAAGAATTCGATGCTTTTAATAAAGTTTTAAAAGAATTTCAACGTAGTTTACATTTCATTATATTTGATCTCTAATTGCCTCAATGGAATCAATTCATGTGATGTCGTGGTGACGTGGTAAACGCAACTGCGCTAGTCATCTAACATTTAACACTTCCACTGCGACGAGCGTGCCGGGACGCTTTTTGTCTTTTTGGAGAAGGAGAGCGTCTCGGTGCGCTCTCTAGCTCTTCTACTAGTTACGAGACGCTTTTTGCCTTTTTAGAGACAGAGAGCGTCTCGGAGCGCTCATTATCTTCTAGTTACAGCGAGCGTGCCGGGGCGCTCTCTATTAGGCAAACCCGAATGCTTAAAAAAAGCATATCTACATGAAAAGTTATTAGAAAATAAGCCCGTCGTACTGCCAATATGAACACGGCAGCCGGTGTATTAATTACAGGTTGTCCTTCGCTTTGGTGTGACGTCACCACGTATAAGATACGCAATGAATATCAAAATTAAATTGCTGCGGTGCATTGAGTGAACGTGATTTGACTCTATAAATTATATACCGTTTTATTAAAGATTTCATTTGATGATTTGATAGCTAAATATAAAAGAAAACATTTTCAAAAGTGAAATGGGAAAAATAATTTTTATCAACTTATACTATAATTATTTACTATAATTATATAACTTATTATACTATAATTAATTTATATTTTCGAAATTATTTCAAAATGAAAATGGGTTAAATCAATATTTCAGGTTTAATTTTCCCTTGTCGTTTTCCGATAAATCTCATCTCAAATTTCGAGTATGAGAGCAACCCTTTTTCTTCTCTTTTCATCTCATTATGTTTGACCTTGAAGCAGAATTCTGGTGAAATTTTAATAAATGCAATTAAGGCTCATTCTGAAATTTTCATTTTAGCCTTACTGAATAAAATTGCACATCGAGGCTACCTCAAAATGCGTGCTACGCAGTGATAATCTTTCGAGGGAGTAGATGTTTCGTGTCAAAATGATTGCATGCCCGTGTGATAGATCGGTTTAAAATTATCGCCGCATCAGTTCTTTCTTGGAAATTAGTGTTCTAAATAAACAACCTCCACACCTTTGTAATGAGCGTGCGGATTATAATTTGATGGATAAGGACAGCTATGGATGTAATTATACCGTTTTGTTGCTGATTAACCCATCAATATCAATTTATCTAAGAAGAAAACTGAGCTGTAATTTCTGGTGGAGAAAGAATAATGTGTTTTGTAAATTTTTAAATTAAAACTGATTAAAAATTACCGAGAAATATTCGTTCTTTGAAGGACATCGGAATTCTACCCGTCCCTTCCATTGTGTTCCATCACGCACTATATTCTATTTTTCGTGATAGGGATTTTTTTTTTCGGTGATTGCTATTATGAATCAGAATAAAATTTAGCTTCAGCCCATTAGAAAAAATGCAAAATTGGTATTTATGGAGCTTCTAATGTGTCCTATTCATATATTGCGTTTTATATTTCAAAATTAAATGTTTTCTCATACGAAATTCCGGTTTTATAGGTATTGAGGTTAAATATAAAATCTAAATCTACCTTGCATTTGAAGTTGCGGTCAAAACTAGGACGTTTAGTTTATTTTATATCATTACAAGATTTATTTTATATTATATCATTACTAGGCTAGGATTATTTTATATAATTACTAGGGTTTGCTTCTTGCTAAGTCTAAAAAGCTGTGTCAAAGAGAACGAAAGGAAATTATTTTCTGCGATTTCGGTGCTATATTTAATTTACAACTTCAAAACGCAACACAGTTTTGAAATTCCAATTTTAACTTTAAAATGACGCAGCACAATTTACGTCCAGCAGCATATTAGCTGTGTGAAATTGTGCTGATAAAAACATATCATTAAACATTAAGATATTACCTTAGCTTTCAACAATGGAAAATAAACATGCAAATAAATATTTATTTAAACAATGAAAGCGGTTTGAATTGCGTTGCAACAATGAAAAGTATTGTTGTAAATTATGCCAAATTTTTTTTAAAGGTTATTAAATTTAGAGAAGCAAACATTTTACGGCAACTTAATTTATATCATTGAAAAGGTAATTGTTTGCTCTTTCAGATGGCTTAAAAAATTTTGTTGTGCCGTAATATTTTCGGGAGGTACTAAGTAAAAACGCCAAAATTTCGTAATTTTATAATTAATTAAAATTCTAAAAAAAAACCAGCTCCGAGATGCACATTCCCACCCTCCAAAGAATGTTCGTGCCAAATTTCGTAGCTCTAAGTTCAGCGTTCTGCCCTGTAGAGCGCCAACACACAGACACACACACACATTCTCCTTTATTATTAGTAGAGAAGGAATAACATAATATAAATACATAAAATAATAATTCAATTAAATTTTTTGTTACAGGGTGGGACTCAAATAGTCCCACCGTTGCCACATGGATTCAGGTAGTTCAAAAAATGTCCCACCATGCATATTCACGCTTCAAAAAGGCGGGGCACTTTCAATACCGAGGAGTTAATTCGTTCTACGCAATGTGTGTGTGCATTTGAAAATTAAAAATAAGTTAGCTCCTAAGCGTTTGAGGAGTAAAAAGTATGTTGTAGGTTCTGTATATAACATAAAAACGAATGTTGACATAGCTTTAATAATAATAATAACTTTAAAAATCTCCGTATAATGCTTCTTCTTGAGATACTCCTAAAAAACAAATGTTTTTTTTTTGGATGTTTTGATACCCTCGCATATTTAATCATGGGAGTATGAACTCGGTATTAACTGCATCGCAAGGTTCTTTCTCAGATCTTACTTTGTTATTTGCCGAACAAAACGAAAACTAATAGCTACGCAGTGCATTTAGGAGAAATATGGGATTGGGAATGATCAAATAATGGATGCAATAAATCACTTCGAAGCTCGCCTTTTTACCGTTGTTGTTTGTTATTTTCTTCGTCTCGAAACTAACGATCGATGATTTGGGTTCGAATGGAAAAGTTACGAAACGCTCCTTTTTTTTTACTTTATCCTCATAAATTGAAATTTTTTGCTTCCTTTGTTTAAGAATCGATTTCGTCGTGGAAATTTCTCGAAATATTCTTTTGTTTTATCCTACAGATCCGTGAATTTTTTTACTCATCTTCGTTGGACATGATTGTTTCGATGTTTTATTAATTTGTGGAAAGTGCGCGAATAAACATACATCACAGAAAGTTTAACCGTGCTTTCGTAGATTGCTTTTCGGAAAAATATTACAAACGTAACTGAGTTAGGCGGGAGAGTTTTTCATTTGCTTGTCGGAAGAAATAAAAATTTAAAGTCTTAAAAACAACTTAACTGTAATCGTAACTATCTCCATTAAGAGTAAATAAGTATAGGAGGAGTATAATATGTTCATTATTTATCTAGAGCTTAACCTATAAAAGAATTGTTAAAGGATAAAATCCGGTTAACGTAAAAGATTTTTGAAATTACAACGGACAAGTTTAATGTAAAATGCCTTTGTAGATATTGAACTACATTTCTTTTTAGTGCTGCATAAACAAAGTTTTGATTTTTGTTTTAACAAAGGATGAGATTTTGATTTATTTGTAAAAAATGCTCTAATTTCGTCAACATCAAAAAAATTTCTTGAGTTGAAAAAACGCAAGAAATAAAAAAAGCTAGTAGTGATCCCTCTAAGAAAGCTAATGAGGCCGCGGTGGCCTACTGGTAAGGTCTCGGCTTCGGGGCCTGTGGGTTCCAGGTTCGAAACCCGATTTGACTATATATATATATATATATATATATATATATATATGTAATAATCTCACTTAATTTTATTCCAAATTCTAATATTATATATTTTAAAATCTTAATGTATTCCAAAATCGCTTTTCTAAAACTCCAGTTTCGTTCTTTTCCCGCGCTGGAGGTATATTAAATCTCTCATTTTGACATATTTATTACTAAAAGAATACTTAATCGCTTTCACGTGCCGACAGAAAATCATGACGGCGTCTCTTTGGCACCAGACTTTTTTGTCCCTGAAACGCCTACGTAACTTATTAAAAATACCCAATATTCCCTTCACTTTGATCACGTGTCCATATGTTATTCCCTTATCCGAGAGAATACAGGGATTTTTCTGTGCACTTTCGCTTGTGACCTAAACAGAGATGGCCGTATTTCCACCACTTTCCTATCGATAATAAAAAGAATAGTTAATTACTCGGCCTGTGTTTATTTTCAACGACTACAACCACGGATACGTTATATATATATGTATGTATGTATACTTCGATTTTTATGTATGGACGGTTTAAAGTTACAACGGAGTAAGTGACTTTTTAAAAAAATAAAGTTTAAATTAAAATTTCTAACCTTTGTACAAATTCACCCTCTGTGTTAACTTTATATCCAGGTGATACCCTAAAATGATAACATAACATTTTTGTTCTCGAATTTATTACAGTAACTTTTGTGCCATGTTAATTTCTGGAAGTCAAAGAAAATGTGACTTTCTGTAACTTTAACCGGTCTATATACAGTTTATAACTTTCCTCGAAATTTCAAAATCTACTTCTAAGTACTCTGAAAATTACTTTTCCCCACTCATTAATCCGGTTTCA
>BGPR01012134.1:960-11302 GCA_013235015.1 Araneus ventricosus
TGAAACCGGATTAATGAGTGGGGAAAAGTAATTTTCAGAGTACTTAGAAGTAGATTTTGAAATTTCGAGGAAAGTTATAAACTGTATATAGACCGGTTAAAGTTACAGAAAGTCACATTTTCTTTGACTTCCAGAAATTAACATGGCACAAAAGTTACTGTAATAAATTCGAGAACAAAAATGTTATGTTATCATTTTAGGGTATCACCTGGATATAAAGTTAACACAGAGGGTGAATTTGTACAAAGGTTAGAAATTTTAATTTAAACTTTATTTTTTTAAAAAGTCACTTACTCCGTTGTAACTTTAAACCGTCCATACATAAAAATCGAAGTATACATACATACATATATATATAACGTATCCGTGGTTGTAGTCGTTGAAAATAAACACAGGCCGAGTAATTAACTATTCTTTTTATTATCGATAGGAAAGTGGTGGAAATACGGCCATCTCTGTTTAGGTCACAAGCGAAAGTGCACAGAAAAATCCCTGTATTCTCTCGGATAAGGGAATAACATATGGACACGTGATCAAAGTGAAGGGAATATTGGGTATTTTTAATAAGTTACGTAGGCGTTTCAGGGACAAAAAAGTCTGGTGCCAAAGAGACGCCGTCATGATTTTCTGTCGGCACGTGAAAGCGATTAAGTATTCTTTTAGTAATAAATATGTCAAAATGAGAGATTTAATATACCTCCAGCGCGGGAAAAGAACGAAACTGGAGTTTTAGAAAAGCGATTTTGGAATACATTAAGATTTTAAAATATATAATATTAGAATTTGGAATAAAATTAAGTGAGATTATTACATATATATATATATATATATATATATATATATATAGTCAAATCGGGTTTCGAACCTGGAACCCACAGGCCCCGAAGCCGAGACCTTACCAGTAGGCCACCGCGGCCTCATTAGCTTTCTTAGAGGGATCACTACTAGCTTTTTTTATTTCTTGCGTTTTTTCAACTCAAGAAATTTTTTTGATGTTGACGAAATTAGAGCATTTTTTACAAATAAATCAAAATCTCATCCTTTGTTAAAACAAAAATCAAAACTTTGTTTATGCAGCACTAAAAAGAAATGTAGTTCAATATCTACAAAGGCATTTTACATTAAACTTGTCCGTTGTAATTTCAAAAATCTTTTACGTTAACCGGATTTTATCCTTTAACAATTCTTTTATAGGTTAAGCTCTAGATAAATAATGAACATATTATACTCCTCCTATACTTATTTACTCTTAATGGAGATAGTTACGATTACAGTTAAGTTGTTTTTAAGACTTTAAATTTTTATTTCTTCCGACAAGCAAATGAAAAACTCTCCCGCCTAACTCAGTTACGTTTGTAATATTTTTCCGAAAAGCAATCTACGAAAGCACGGTTAAACTTTCTGTGATGTATGTTTATTCGCGCACTTTCCACAAATTAATAAAACATCGAAACAATCATGTCCAACGAAGATGAGTAAAAAAATTCACGGATCTGTAGGATAAAACAAAAGAATATTTCGAGAAATTTCCACGACGAAATCGATTCTTAAACAAAGGAAGCAAAAAATTTCAATTTATGAGGATAAAGTAAAAAAAAAGGAGCGTTTCGTAACTTTTCCATTCGAACCCAAATCATCGATCGTTAGTTTCGAGACGAAGAAAATAACAAACAACAACGGTAAAAAGGCGAGCTTCGAAGTGATTTATTGCATCCATTATTTGATCATTCCCAATCCCATATTTCTCCTAAATGCACTGCGTAGCTATTAGTTTTCGTTTTGTTCGGCAAATAACAAAGTAAGATCTGAGAAAGAACCTTGCGATGCAGTTAATACCGAGTTCATACTCCCATGATTAAATATGCGAGGGTATCAAAACATCCAAAAAAAAAACATTTGTTTTTTAGGAGTATCTCAAGAAGAAGCATTATACGGAGATTTTTAAAGTTATTATTATTATTAAAGCTATGTCAACATTCGTTTTTATGTTATATACAGAACCTACAACATACTTTTTACTCCTCAAACGCTTAGGAGCTAACTTATTTTTAATTTTCAAATGCACACACACATTGCGTAGAACGAATTAACTCCTCGGTATTGAAAGTGCCCCGCCTTTTTGAAGCGTGAATATGCATGGTGGGACATTTTTTGAACTACCTGAATCCATGTGGCAACGGTGGGACTATTTGAGTCCCACCCTGTAACAAAAAATTTAATTGAATTATTATTTTATGTATTTATATTATGTTATTCCTTCTCTACTAATAATAAAGGAGAATGTGTGTGTGTGTCTGTGTGTTGGCGCTCTACAGGGCAGAACGCTGAACTTAGAGCTACGAAATTTGGCACGAACATTCTTTGGAGGGTGGGAATGTGCATCTCGGAGCTGGTTTTTTTTTAGAATTTTAATTAATTATAAAATTACGAAATTTTGGCGTTTTTACTTAGTACCTCCCGAAAATATTACGGCACAACAAAATTTTTTAAGCCATCTGAAAGAGCAAACAATTACCTTTTCAATGATATAAATTAAGTTGCCGTAAAATGTTTGCTTCTCTAAATTTAATAACCTTTAAAAAAAATTTGGCATAATTTACAACAATACTTTTCATTGTTGCAACGCAATTCAAACCGCTTTCATTGTTTAAATAAATATTTATTTGCATGTTTATTTTCCATTGTTGAAAGCTAAGGTAATATCTTAATGTTTAATGATATGTTTTTATCAGCACAATTTCACACAGCTAATATGCTGCTGGACGTAAATTGTGCTGCGTCATTTTAAAGTTAAAATTGGAATTTCAAAACTGTGTTGCGTTTTGAAGTTGTAAATTAAATATAGCACCGAAATCGCAGAAAATAATTTCCTTTCGTTCTCTTTGACACAGCTTTTTAGACTTAGCAAGAAGCAAACCCTAGTAATTATATAAAATAATCCTAGCCTAGTAATGATATAATATAAAATAAATCTTGTAATGATATAAAATAAACTAAACGTCCTAGTTTTGACCGCAACTTCAAATGCAAGGTAGATTTAGATTTTATATTTAACCTCAATACCTATAAAACCGGAATTTCGTATGAGAAAACATTTAATTTTGAAATATAAAACGCAATATATGAATAGGACACATTAGAAGCTCCATAAATACCAATTTTGCATTTTTTCTAATGGGCTGAAGCTAAATTTTATTCTGATTCATAATAGCAATCACCGAAAAAAAAAATCCCTATCACGAAAAATAGAATATAGTGCGTGATGGAACACAATGGAAGGGACGGGTAGAATTCCGATGTCCTTCAAAGAACGAATATTTCTCGGTAATTTTTAATCAGTTTTAATTTAAAAATTTACAAAACACATTATTCTTTCTCCACCAGAAATTACAGCTCAGTTTTCTTCTTAGATAAATTGATATTGATGGGTTAATCAGCAACAAAACGGTATAATTACATCCATAGCTGTCCTTATCCATCAAATTATAATCCGCACGCTCATTACAAAGGTGTGGAGGTTGTTTATTTAGAACACTAATTTCCAAGAAAGAACTGATGCGGCGATAATTTTAAACCGATCTATCACACGGGCATGCAATCATTTTGACACGAAACATCTACTCCCTCGAAAGATTATCACTGCGTAGCACGCATTTTGAGGTAGCCTCGATGTGCAATTTTATTCAGTAAGGCTAAAATGAAAATTTCAGAATGAGCCTTAATTGCATTTATTAAAATTTCACCAGAATTCTGCTTCAAGGTCAAACATAATGAGATGAAAAGAGAAGAAAAAGGGTTGCTCTCATACTCGAAATTTGAGATGAGATTTATCGGAAAACGACAAGGGAAAATTAAACCTGAAATATTGATTTAACCCATTTTCATTTTGAAATAATTTCGAAAATATAAATTAATTATAGTATAATAAGTTATATAATTATAGTAAATAATTATAGTATAAGTTGATAAAAATTATTTTTCCCATTTCACTTTTGAAAATGTTTTCTTTTATATTTAGCTATCAAATCATCAAATGAAATCTTTAATAAAACGGTATATAATTTATAGAGTCAAATCACGTTCACTCAATGCACCGCAGCAATTTAATTTTGATATTCATTGCGTATCTTATACGTGGTGACGTCACACCAAAGCGAAGGACAACCTGTAATTAATACACCGGCTGCCGTGTTCATATTGGCAGTACGACGGGCTTATTTTCTAATAACTTTTCATGTAGATATGCTTTTTTTAAGCATTCGGGTTTGCCTAATAGAGAGCGCCCCGGCACGCTCGCTGTAACTAGAAGATAATGAGCGCTCCGAGACGCTCTCTGTCTCTAAAAAGGCAAAAAGCGTCTCGTAACTAGTAGAAGAGCTAGAGAGCGCACCGAGACGCTCTCCTTCTCCAAAAAGACAAAAAGCGTCCCGGCACGCTCGTCGCAGTGGAAGTGTTAAATGTTAGATGACTAGCGCAGTTGCGTTTACCACGTCACCACGACATCACATGAATTGATTCCATTGAGGCAATTAGAGATCAAATATAATGAAATGTAAACTACGTTGAAATTCTTTTAAAACTTTATTAAAAGCATCGAATTCTTTAAAATCCGGAAACAGCAAAATCTGCAAAACAATTCTCAATAAAACACATAGAAAAATTAAGTCACAATTTTTGCGATTACTGCTTACTACTCATTTCTGCATTTGCGCCATGCCAGGCTAACATTTAATCTCGATTCAAATATTCTCTAATTGGACAAAGTCACAGTTTGAATCAATAATTTATTTTCGAGTTTAACGCTTCTTTTTGAAGATGTATGAATGCTATTGGGCAATTGGGTCCATGGTTTAATGATGAAGACGACACCTTTAACTCTTCAAACTTCCAACTAGAATAACGCTTGATTCACGATAAAAAAAATACTCCAAATTTAACTAGAACTGGGGAGGTAAAAAATGTAATAATAAATCAGTGGACATCTACTACAGTGAAACCTCTTCGAACGGCCACCCCTGAATAGCGGCCACCCCTCTTAACGGCCAATTTTTCGTGGCACGGATTTTTCGGCCCATAGACCTAATGTTAGAAAAACCCCTACCAACGGCCACCCAACCCCTCTGAACGGCCGCCGGGTGGGTTCGCCCATCCCATTTGACAAACGCATCGGTTAAAGATTTACTTTTTAAACTGAGAAATGAACTTGAAAAAATGTTTTTTTCCGAGAAGGGTAAAAACTTAAAACAGTCACAAATTGTATCCTTTTCTCAAAAAATGTAAAAAATTATTAAATAAAGAACTATTTTCTCTTTAGATAAGTCTTAAACTTCATTTTAAATAAGAAATATGTGTCAGACTTGTTTATATTATGTATTATAGCATTTATCTTGTAACTGTAACGAAAACCCTTCAGAGCGGCCACCCCCTCTGAGCGGCCAATTTTTCTTGGAACGGAAGGGTGGCCGCTCAGAGAGGTTTCACTGTATTTCAGTTTAGCTTAAGAACATTTTAAATATATTCTACATAAATGGCCTGCTATTATTTTCAATTTATTCTTAAAATGCATTAGTTTCTCTACTTTATACAATTTTTACTGCTTTAGCACTTGTTTAGACAGGAAAAAAGACAACTTTTTATTGCAAACACTCAAATAGTGCAGGGAATTTCCACAGAGAGTGCTTTGTTAAAACTGCTCCTTGAATAAATGTTCATCTACTTTCTGAAACAAATACCGCATAGTTCTTTTTAAAATTCCCGTATTAAAGTGAGATATCATTTTGCCTAAAGACAACGTAATAGGTTTTTTTTCACAGAAGTTCAATAAAATGTGAATACATAGAGTAGCGCGTATGAAGAAGCATACTTATAAATTCGATAAAACGCTGCTTACGAATGAAAACTTCAATCTAACGCTTAATGGAAAAATTAAAAGCTTTCTATTTATTTGTTGTCGTTGATATGAAATAAAGAAAGCCTAAAATCACCCAACAAGCGGATTTTTTTCCCTGGATGAAGCTAGAAATTCGCAAGCACGTAGCCAATAAAATTCTCTTAAACTCTTCAAAGTATAAAAATTTATTCCTTCGAGATAGGGGAGTAATTTAAAAGGTTGTCCTAGGCATTCTTTTTGAGAACACTCCCTGCAATCACTACCTCTTCTAACG
The DNA here is from genome assembly GCA_013235015.1 of Araneus ventricosus. Lineage (NCBI taxonomy): Eukaryota > Metazoa > Arthropoda > Arachnida > Araneae > Araneidae > Araneus > Araneus ventricosus. The sequence continues at coordinate 7,125 of BGPR01012134.1, forward strand.
TAATTAGGACCGAGTAGTAAACAACTCCATCCAGAATTGCTTTCGCAATCTAATTTATAACGAGGAAAAGGCGTTGCTCTTTGGGAATAAATGGAAATTGTATTTTCGCCTCTCTCACGGCCCGTCTCAATTTATATCAAAGTCATGCTTTCACTTTGAGAGGAAAATGGCTCGGAAATAAATATCCTGTGTTAATGCAGCATTCTTTAAGTATCTCAGATACATTTGCATAAACTAAACTAAGTATGGATATTTCTTCGCGCTCTCATAAAGCGGCTCTCTCTTTACTTTAAGATACATATTAAAAAGATTCCATCACTGTCGCAGTTATTTATTATAATTCATAATTTTTCTCTTTCACGGACCTTTTTAAAGTTATTTTTTAGATCAACTCTTATAACTAACTCTTATGAGATATTTCCGACTGGAATTAACGGATACTTAGTTTTGCAGTCTTCAACTTTAGAGCAAGTTACGTTCCGATTGTCAAGTCGTAAGTGGGAGTTATATTTTTCAACATCATTTTCATTCAAACGGGTTATTAAAAGTATCTGTGAAACATGAAAATTCAATCTATGTAAGTATGATTATTGCACATAATGTGAAAATATTTACTTATCGTACGTACTGTAAACAAAAATACACCCTGAAATTACGTATTATTTAGAAATTCGAAATTTGATTTTTGTGGTCGTCAGTCGAGAAGTAAGTGCATGAAGATTTTTGTTTCTTTGGTTTATAGCAACGAACAAGCAAAGAGCAACTTGCATAACAGCTTTATAAACCCCTCGACTACCCTTAAATGTTCTCATGAATCGGAATTGACACAAGAAGGACCAATCGGATTATGCAATTAGAGACCAAAAAGACTAATTTCGTAAACTACTACAGAAAAAACAAATCCTGATTTGTTTCAAAATTTAATCATTGCATTGTAAGTACTCTTTTGTACAAGTCACGGAAATAGCTTAGCTTTGTTTCATTAACAACTCGCCGTTTAGACGCAGTTTAAAATAGTAAATTCGAAATCCACAAAATGATAGTTGTTTTCTAATTGTATACCTGCGTCCAATTAACATCTCCATGATTAAATGCTTCAGTCTCAGCAGTTATGAAGATTGTGCAGGAAATATTGAGTTTATTTCATCTAAAACTGCAACGAGGCGCTGTTTTTGTTTTCACTCGATCCTTAAAATGTTTGCAACGCAAAATGCACTGCAAGATAAACATTTACTGTACAACATCCAAATAAAGCGAACAATTTCAACTACTTCTAAATCTTTTTCCACTTTCGGTAGAATTTAAACGAAACTTCATCGACATAAACAAGAGGAACAAAAACTCGGCTGAAAACACGAAGAAAAGAAGGACGAGCGATCATTCTCCTAAAAGGCATACACGCAGAAAAAAAAATCCCTTCTAAAAATAAACATTCCCCCGAGAAAAAGGACCGAATCCCTAAAACAGACAAAGACAAATGCGAAGTTTTCAACGTTAAAATACTTCCATTCGAAGTCGGGCGAAGAACTAATCCGCCCCCTTCTTTAAATATTCCGTGCTGCGACAAAGCAAATATCAGTCAGTCAGATCCAGTGCACCGATGAGCGAAAGTTAAAAAATGGAGACACCAGCACAAACGGCGGCGATGGGAATTTCTAAAAAGGTATTCATTACATTGATCAGACTCATCGTTCATCGCAGGGGACGTGTGACCTTTGAGCACCACTTTCCTCGGTTGCCATGGGTGACGGTGAGACGCCAGTCGAAGAGTTTGACTCTTCTCCTCTTTCTAACAGCCTTATATTTATTATTTTTTTAACCTTGTTAGACGGCGAGCCTTGTCAGGGAAGGAGGTGGAATAAGGCCAGTTCCACGCTGACCAACGCGAAATTGCCTCTGGGCCCGTGAGAGATGGAATGTTGAGATACGTTTCTCACAAGTAAACGCTTCAGTGTCCATCGGGGAATTAAGGTTTGCGTCACTGGTCAATGGCTAGGTGGTGGCCTGGGGGCTGTATGGAGCAGCGAAAAATATAACCATCATTTGAACATTAGAGATGTCAGATTATGCCATTCCCAACTGAATAGCAATGTCTAAAGTCTTCGAGGTAAATACATCTGTATTCATCCAGTGCAACTATTAACTGCAGAGAATTTAAAGCATTAGAATTTCGCAGTGAGTTAGTTGCCAAAATAATGGAAATACTAATAGCTGAGCAAATTATATCCAGTCATTTGCAAAAGACCCTTGAGATTTGCCAGCAGCGTCGATGCAATGGTATCGACTATTACGTTATATTTGCATACATAACAACTGAATTTTGAGTTACGATTCCAAAGAGATGTGTCCTAATGATTTGTTGCAGAGATAACTTTTGAATCTAAATATATTTCCTTATTTGGTATTATCAATGAAGTCGGTGACAACTCAAGGTGATATTGAAACAAAAATTCGGTGGTGTATCATTACGCCCAATTAAATAATCCCTATATCATGTTAATGTGTTTAATAGTAATTAATATATTTCTGCAAAGTTTATACGCAATACCGGTAATCAACTGTAAAATGAAACTTATGACACCGGTTCGCTCTTTTAAAATCGTTTGAATTTGTTGCATTCACAAAACGCAAACATACACACGCAAAAGATAAACATTTCCGTTAATTACTAACTATTAACAAAGGGTTTTAGTTTGTGGGTTTTAGTTTACTTCACTTCTTGCTAGTACAGCTCTGACTGAATTGGTACAATTCCCGAACGTGGCGGCGCTATTCTTAGTGCGCATGCGTATTTGTTATAAACTCTATTTTTGAAGCACGGAACAGTTTCTCTTTACGCAAAACTCGTAAAAGCAAGTTTTACTCTATTCACCGGTGAAGCGGTCGGTCGTAGATTTCAACGTCTTTCAACTTAAGTTGGCAATGACCATAAAATCAAGTAGACTATAAACCTTTTGAATATCTAGCTTTAAGGCCAACGAAATATTTGCATACATAACAATTTTACTTATAAAACACGATGCTTGTGAAAAGAATCTAAGGAAGTTTCTGAATTCTTGTACCTTTCAATAGTTCTGAAGTAATATTTTACTACTTAACAAGAAGCGAGACTCGATACTGCTGTATTAGATTTAATATTTAACAAGACAGCTACTTCAGGTAGCATCATTTGTGTGCCAGGAGGACAAGAAACTTGGCCTCCAAATGCATTTTTTTACTTTTCTTGACGTTATGGCTTTTCTTAAACAAAATATGATGCGCTTTTTTGTCCAGAAATTGGATGATATCCCTATTCCTCGCACCTATTAAATACAAATTCTAAATATTCTATATAATATATTATATCTTATATAGAATATTCTATATAAGATATAATTAATATTCTATATAAAAATTCTATATAAGATAATTTTTTAAAAATGCTCGCAATAGTAAACTTTGCTTAAAAATTACTACTTTGTTAAATGAAATACGATAACAAAATTGCGTCATAAGCAGCTCCAGTAATTAGTAATTTATAGAGTATCCACAGAAATGCTGACGGTTTTTAAACTCTTAATGAGTAAGGCTTAATGAGTAAGGTCAGGGATTTCTTTTAGTACCACATTTACCAATGCGTGGCATGCAGAAGCTGTCGGTAATTGAAAAGTAATTGGAAAACACACGATAACGTTCTAGAAATGTTTAACACCCGACAAACGTGTCACATGAAGCATGTCACAAAGAAAGCATGACATTAGCAGTGATCGTTCGGCAATGGAATGATTGCACATTCCTCACTAATTATCTGTTCCATTTCCGTAAACGTCATGGAGTTTTGTCGGTAACAATCTACATTCTTCAAGTTTCTCCACAGAAAGACGTGAAATTAGCAGCGACATTCTTGCATGTCACCAATAGAATGGCTGCATATTCGTCACTGATTATTTGCACAAGTTTCGCAACCTCCACGAAATTTTGTCGATAATCTGCATTCCTCAAGTGTTCCTACAGAGAGAAATTGCGCGGAATGAGATCCGGCGAATGCAGTCGTTAACTTATACCTTCGCAGATGCCATGTGGATAGCAATGGAGGAGTTACCAAAATATTTATCCAGGAAAAACGAGTCCCGGCTGGCCCGTTGAAGCCTAGCACAAACTTGCATAAACCGGATTGTTCCGGATGCCCAAATGTATCA
>BGPR01012134.1:16302-28841 GCA_013235015.1 Araneus ventricosus
ATTCTAGCAAAGCGAAACGATTATCGATTGCCATTCGATAAAATTAACTGGAGTTTCACCAAAATAGTGATTCTTGAAATGGCAGCAGCGTCGATCCGTTCGTCCCAAGGCCATCTGCCAGTAGATTCGAGATTATTTAATGTCCCAAGGAAGCAGAAGGAGGGAGAGATTCAATCGAAATTCGATAGGAGGCCTTCGTTTCGAGCAGACATCATTTTTGATGGATATCGTCTTTTTAGTAGCCGAGCGAATCGCAGGTACATGTTTCGCATTGTATATCGATGTAACCAGCGGTTAAAACACACCGGGAAAGTGCTTGGAATATTTTATTTCAAAACCTCACGTTATGTGCATTGCAATTTAGAGATATGAAACAAACTTTGAGGCTGTTTAGGTATAAAGTATAAATAGTGTCTGCCTGTTATTAAATACAAAAATTTTCGACGAGACTTTCAGATTTTCAAGAACCACCAAAAGATAAAACTGTTTTCTTTCTAGAGTATATAACTTCCGCTTCCAATTTGCCGCTATATTAATCTCTCTATAAATTTGAATTCGGGAATTACGATTACTAATTTTTTGTTAGAGAGCAATAGCTAATCATCAAAAGGTGTATTGAGCAAATCATTACTACAGAACGGCAACAAGTTAAATTTTCGTCTCAACATCTTCTCCGTTGCTTAGCACACAAATTTCAAAGCTAAGTGATTTACTTTTTTAAATTTTTATAGGCTTATAATGCCGTAATACTATGAAAAAACTGGGTCTTTTAAATGTTTATTTTCCCATGAAGGCACTTTGGCAACTATCGAGATAAATCTAACATTCCGGACTAAAGTTTTAAAAAATTATATTTTGTAGATAAGTGAAATGTTAAAAAATGTTAAACAAATCATTCCACTGCTTTTATTTTAGCATTGTGATTTCTGGTTTAGTAATATTGGTTGGCTGCCAAAATACAATGGATAATTAAAATCTCTCTACAAAAATCTAAATATTTATTTTAGGAAAATTCGACTGTTAATTCTTTGTCGTGAAATAATAAATATCCGTACGACAAACTAAACCAACAGGAATCAAAATTAGTAGAATCGGTTTTCTAAAGAAGAGTAACACTCATAATCATTCCATGTCTGTACGTAATACACATTTTGTGTCTTTTTATTGCTCTCGATTCTGGGCGCTCTGCTTTTTGTAAGATATAATGTTTAGCAAGGGATTGGAAACCCTACGCGCTTTGGCGCATGCGCCGGGCGGAGTTATTTTCATCAAAAATAAGGGTAAAGTGAGGAATGGAAGGGTGATGCTTCCATTTTACTGAGCGTGATCTAACAAACACTCCGGAAATGCGCTCATATGACTCATTGCCCGACGCCCCTTTCCGGTGTAAAATCATCCAAAAGTGGTAGTCTCGGAATCCGTTGCTGAACAGTAGTCCTTACAGATTTATTTCTTTACAATGGAAGTAGAAATTTTTTTTTTACATTCTAAACGAACTTTTTACATTCTAAACGAAATTTATCTTTGTTTTTCCAACGTGGAAAATGCTCAAATTAAAAAATGATATGAAATAGATTTACCTGCATACATCGCTCTAACCGTAACTCGGAAACAAAAATTGTATTACAGTGAAACAGATGCTGTTACGTTAAAATAATTGCTTAAAAGCCGTTATGCAAAAACCATGATTCTGAGTAACGAAAAAACGCGAAGAACCTAAGTAATACATCCATTTAATATATTAAACATTTTCGAAAAACACTCAATAAATTATTCGGATGATAAAATTCGTGATTACTTTTTAACTAAAAGCTTTAGGAAAAGGCATCTAACAAAACCGCTGCTATAAGTGCAAAAAGAATAAAACGTTTGCAAAAGGCTAGATAACTCGGCATATTGCTCTTAAAATTGGGCCATTTTTTCCCTTGAGTTTCTTTATTTATTATTTAAAATCATTTTAGAAATTTTTGAAGAAATACAAAAGATTAACCCCATTAAGCTATAATATGTGGTAACTTAAAAAAATCTGTAAACCTAAAAAATTTGTTTTTATTTTATTTTTTTTTCTTTTCATAGAACGAAATGATTAATTAAAAGACACCATTAATAAGTTCCATAACTTCCATAACTGTAAAAATTTGCTTTTTTTATTCAATCATGTTCAAATCAATCATACTGAAAAAACTTAGTTACCGAAAATTTAGTTAGGCTGAAAAGACAGTTAACATGTTAACAGAAGAGATTGTTAGCAATTTTTTTCAGGTGTCAGTTTGACACTCAGCCATTGATTTTCTACTAAAATTTTGGAATAAACATTAAAAAAAATGACTGAATAACAACAAAAATTAAGTAAAATTATTCCGGACATTATTTGGTGCATTTTATGTTTTATTTCTATCAAACGAGTCGCAATTGATTTATTAGATTAATTTGTCCCTTTTTGTAGCCATTAAGGCTGTTACCAAAGTGAATGTAAACCAAATAAAATTCTGTCTCCTTTTTAATTTTAGTTTAATTGATTAACATCCCATTTTTAATTTACTGGAGGGCTATTTTAAGTCGAGATGGACTTCTTTATTTCAAATCTTGGTTAGACGTCGAAGGTGACACATACGCCGACACTCCACTCACCAACCTTCCACGCCACACCAAAGTAAGGGCGTCTGACACTCGACAGAAGATTTAAAGTTCACTAAGCCAACATATATGACTGAATCAGGTCCGGTAATGGTGGAATCGGGTCTCCCTCTTGTTCCGAAGACAAGTCATTAATTGAAATCCAACAATTAGCAAATTCATAAGACCATTTCTATAAGTACTGATCCTTTATTTTGCATAAACAGCCACCATTTTATCAAGGCAGCTGAAACGCAGAGAAGATTAATTTAGAAATATATATAATAGACAGCTCTGTATTTTCATTATGTAACTTTCTATGAAGAGAGGAAGAAGTTATATTTCGGTTTATCTCCCGAAAATGCAGGTGAACACTGATGGCGTATCTAGGAGGCTATGAGCTTTTATATAAAATTAAAATTGGCAACATCGGTACAACGGTTGGAATTTGGGAACTCTGTCAAGGTTTCTTCCTTCAGAAAATCACATTTAAACAACTTGTTCCAACTATTTTACACCTCGCTCATTTTTACCTCTTCTCGCTAAATAAGCATGTGAAAGTTTAATTTTTTATGCCTTTGACTTTTATTGGTTGTTTTTATATCAGCTTACTACCTTTTTTTACATATTGCTACCTTATATATATATTGCTACCTTTTTACATATTACTACCTCTTTACATATTAGTACCTTGTTTGGCGCAGCATGGCCAAATACTGGCCCTTGCGCCATAAACCCTAAAACAAACCAAATCCTTCAGAGAATGTACAGTGTTTTTGAAATTTGAATACAGAGAAATAGTGTTTTTGAGATTTCTCTCGAAAATGGAGGGTGGTGGTGTAGAGGCGACCGTTGATAACATATCTAGGAATCGTGAACTTTCATACGAAATAAAAATTGTCGAAATCGGTCCATTGGTTGAGGCTGGGGGACTCGTTCTTTGGTTTTGCCAATTATTTAGATATATAGATATAACAGAGAAACTTCCTCTAGAATACATATTTTGGAATATATCTGTTTATACAAAACATCACACAAAATATTCTAATGTTTCATGTGCCCAAAATTTATTATTGCTATACGAATTGTTTGTTCTGAAATGGATCGGAATTGATCCAGTTTCTGTAGCAAACTAACACATAAAAGTACACGTTTCAGGAGTGAACCCAGAATCCGTGAAATGGTGGTTGGTTCCCGCCTGCAAAACTGCGTCCAATTAGAAATGAGAGTCAACCAATTTCCCAACTCATCACAAAAAACAGAGGGCATTTACAAAAAGGAATCTGAAAAAAACACCCAGTCGACAAAACACACGCCTGATTAGAAAATGAAGACATCAGACGGGGGCTTATTACAATTTCGTCCCTTAACGACCTCCCATTCCCTCTCCACTGCGAAAAAGCTACCACGATCGGGCTCGAAATAAAGGGACGAGAAAAAACCGGTTTTAAAAAGATGAGAGGACATTACGTAGTAAGTCCGGAAATGAGTTAGAACCAAAAGTCGTTCAGAAACACATTCAGCAACTTTACATTCTGGGGATTTTTGTGTTATGTTCCCTCGTAAACGATGCACAGTCTGATCCGGCGAGAAGGGGGGAGGTCCGGCAGTGGAGCGTTGATGGAGATTTTACGTGCTCGTTCGCGTTAATGAGATATCTCGGACCCTCTCGAGCGTTTTTATGTTGGGAGGTCTGAACGTGCCTTTTTTCAAGGACGCGATTTCTGTCCTAGACATTTCTTCGGATTTTTTTCCCTTCTTATCACCGTCTGCGCAAAGAGGTGACTGGAATGCCAACACGTGTTAAAAGCGGAGATTTGCAGTCGTTTTTCAGCGATTTTTGAATTTTCAGGTATCAGTCTGGCATTCAGCTAGTGAACTGGTGCTAAAATTTTGAAATAAACATATAAAACTAGTGAATAACATCAGAAATTAAGTAAACAAATTATTTCCGGATCTTAATTGCTGTCGTTTATGTTTAGATTTCATCCAGCGAGTCGCAATTAATTTATTAAACTAATAACCCCATTTGAAATTACACAAAGGCTATTTGGATACGAGCCTTGCAATTTAGAGCTGTGTTAAAAGGACGAAGACATCTGAACTGCATACGCATTTCCAAACTTAATACTATACCAGCGGGGGTATACCTCACTCACGACATATTTAACAGACGTCGGACTCGCATATACGGTGAATTTTTATACGGTTGAAAGTAGAACTCGAACACCACACTTTGGTCTCGAAGCAAGTCTATGCTACCAGACCACAACGACTCCCAAGTGGATGGGACATAGTTATTAGTTCATTAATCATATTTTTCCAAAACTCAGGGTCAAAATGTTAGTTTTGTTCTAAATAAAGACTTTTTTTCAGTTAAAAGCATTCTCGTAGAATTACAACGAAAGCTGCAGTACATGTGTAAGCAGAACTACACGACTAATATTTTTTAAAAAGATATTCAATTCCCGCAACGGCCGCCATTTTTCAAAAAAGACAAGAAAGATTCATTATCCTATCTTTTAGTAAATATCTTTGACTTTAAAATAATGGCATTAAACATTATTATATATTACTTTTCTGCTTAATTTATGTATGCTTTCCATAGTACTATCGTATTTTGTGCTTTAATATTCTTGTCTTTATATTTATTGCTTTAAACATTCTGTCCTAGATGCTCCTTTTTTCAACCTTTATATTCATCTGCGCACAGTAGTCAATGACAACCTGTAACTTTCAATATGTGTTCACGAGAGGAATTTCAGTGTTCCTAAGATCCTACCTTTCTTTTCTCTTTTTTTCAAACTATAATTTTTTTATTATAATCAACTAGTGATCTGATAGTAAAATATCGAAATCAATAAATGAACAACGATTGGAAGCATTATGAAACCAAATATAAAATTTAAGTCTGTTTTCACAAAACAATATGGAAAAAATTTTAATACTACACTTTTCCCAAATTAGTTAATGCACAATTAGCAGTCTGTTGCACAAATCCATAAAATTGTGGATGCTCCCCAGCATAATTGCATCCAGTAACGATTTAACAAATTTACCTACACAGAGAAATAATCTATATTTTTATCACAGCCATTTTTACATTTTACAATCTTTTTTGAATAACTGAATAATTAAATTATTTGCTACATTTTTAACTAAAAGAAACGACACTATTTTTTAAAAAATAATACATGTATAATTAACTAATTTCCATTAAATTAATTTTTAAGTTTAATTTAATTAATTAAATTGAAAAGTAAGCTAATTAAATTATTAACATTTAATAAATTTATAAAAGTTTAATTAATTTTAGTTATTTTTTAATATTCATTTTTATTTACTTTTAATTTTTAATTATTTTATTTTGTCTTTTAATTTTATTTTTAAAAATTAATTAAATTTATCGGTGAGTCAAAATGAAATTTTCGGTTATTTATCCAGCATTCCTTTCGCTCATTAATATAATTAACTAAACTTAAGTTTAAAATTTTTTAAAAAGTCGTGCTATGTAGTATTGAATAAAAGGGACATCCTTCGACTTTCGGAGAAATCTTAAGATAACTATAGTATTTTGGTTAAAATTTGGAAGAAACTTTCGCTCGCAAAGATAGTGCGCTTACAGTTTGTTTTAAACATTTCAAAAGTAAACGTAAATAAATGTTACTCAGACAAATTAATTTAAAACATCATTCGATGGAACATACACGTCCCAATACCGTTCTTGTATCTAACACTTTAACCTACTGACTAATTTAACTTTCTAAGTAGATGACTGATTTTATTCGAGACATTTATTGTAATTTTAATCCATTAATACTTATATTGCAAGGAACAGCCGAGATGCCTAAGCGTGTCTAAGTGATTTTTGTCTTTTAAATCGATTTCTACTTTGACTTAATTATAGATTTAAACATTCAAAATTCAATACTTCGATTCGTGAGTCAGGCGCATAATTGTAACATCCGACTTGCATAAATGAAAATTTAAAATATTTCAATTAAATATGGCGTTTAATAAGCTGTGGAAACATCATCATTCCACAGCTTACGACATGGCAATCATTATACTGATGGAATGACGATTATCGAAATATGTTATTTCCCTAAAAAATCGTTTCAAGTAATTTTTTTATCGTGTACGTAAACATTCAATATGGATTAAATAGACATTAACTTTGCCTTAGACATCTAATTATTCAAGCAGAAAGGTAATATTTCCAGCAATTAAATCTGAAGTTGTAAAACCCAAAAAGGAAAAAATGACGATTAATAATTCCATTCTTTAAAATCCTTTTCTAGGTTCTGTAAGTGGGTAGATGAAATATTAACGAATTTTCGAGCGATTTATTTTTTACCAGTGTTTTAAAAACATGAGAGGCAATTTCGTCTTCAAATTAAAAGTATTTTTTTTTTCATCCTTTAACATTGTTTCATTTCTTTAAAAAAAGTTTCTAAACGAGAACTAGATTAGTTCGACTAAATCCACTAGTGAGTTAAGACGCACAGGAAAAGAAGAAAAAAGAGAAAGACACGTTTTCCGTTTGAAATGACTTCGGTAGATGTTTTTTCTGCTCAAAATGTACGAAAGCAGAAAAAAGACATTTACAGATTTGGACTACGTTTCAATTTCATTCTGCCCGTCGTCATTATTTTATCTCGCGCATTTGAAATATTTTGAATATAATTTGAAACAAACCGTTTTATTCTGTGTTTAAATTCTTTTTCATAGAAGCATCGTAAACAAAAAATTAAAAGTAGTTTAAAGGTTTTAAAAGACAGCCATTTCGACAAATAAGATATTTATCATACTGACGAGAATACCATTATGAAAGCAAATAGTAATTCGTTATTTTAGTAAATACTGGAAAGTTGGAAAACCTTAAGAAGACATTTATTTATTATTTTAATTGCAGTAATTTTATAAGATGGGCATTCCGACCCAATTCAGATTGAATTTACATAGTAATTATGTCCTCTTGATAAAAATGAAATAGCAATTATTTAATGCAGAAAAAAGCCTACAATTTCATAGAATAAAAATTTTCCTGGATTGCATGTATTTATTATTCACATATTTCATATTCCTATCAAATAACATGATAAAAGCTCTTAAATAACATTGAACTGAATCTAATACCTTCAAGTGTGAACTAAAAAATTTATCTTGATTTTTTTTATCTAATTTGAAAGATAAATTTATTGGCGTTTATAATACAAAATTTATGATTATGATTAAGTTTCATAAAAAACTAATGTTTTCCAAAATTTGCCTCGATATCGCTAAAAGTATACTTTCAGAATATTAAGAAAGGTAATAATACTTGTAGATACAACATAGAAAAGTTATTTAAAAACGCTGAATGAACAAACAAGAGTCAATTGAATTCTTCTAAAAATCAATTTGTTTCCATCTCGTATATTTTCTCAATTTTTTCTCAAGGCGTAAAAACTGCTTAATATTACTAGCAGACTTTTGTTATTGTGTGTGTTATATTCCAGTTATCTATTTAAGAAGAGTGGGGGGTAGTGCGTTTATGTTGTTTGTAATGCGTTTTCTCTTATATTGTTCATTTTCTTATTCGCTTTATTTTAAACACTTCTGTCTAAAAATTAAAGAAGCGAAAACTTTTATTAATATAATAGACAGGAAGTTTGCCACGACTTCGAAGTAATTTATGATGACACAGAAAAAAACATCAAAGCTTTCTAATTTCCAATAGGAATATCCATCTTGATCACAAGACAGATGTGACCCGCTGGTCAAGTCCACCTCGAGTCGGATTCCATCAAATATCCGCCATGAAAGTGGATCTGGTGCACGTTTAAACTTCTGTCGTGGATGGAACGTCTCTATGTTATTGTGCGGAAGTTTGCAGAGTGAGGTATCCTCCTCATATAACGTAATCCCGACCTTCCTTTTGGTGAGGAATTTTGGAAAAGGGATGTCGGCATATAATCAAATGTACGCGCATTTGGTCCTGGTGCACGTTCATTCAGTCATTGGTGGTCAGATGTCCAGAAGTTGGTGTGACGTGGATGATTAGAGAGAGGGGTATAGAGCTCAAGAATTATGATCGTCATCTGACCACGGATTCGAGTTATGTTCGTCCCAAAACAATCCTCGGATAACTGCAAGTTAATATAAACCTCGTCATTTGATCACGGTTCGAGATTACAAGGTCCGTCTAAAATCTAACTAAACTGAACCAAATCCTCATAATTATTTGTAAACTAAAGCAAAATCTTAATGGAGAATAAAAAAAATGCTACAACAAATAATAGTTAATTATTGCACCCAAACCCAAATATCAAGGGTCAAGAAACGGAGGGGGAAAAAAATAAGAAAACTTCTCCACGGAAAGGAAAAGAATAAAATCCTTTACTAATTACCTCCACGTAATTTTCTTCTTTAAAAAAGAGACTTTAAAAATTTTAAGGCGGTACCTCACACAATTTGCGTCCAAAAACTTCCCGAGCAACATAAGTCATGAAACAACAGAGAGCTTAAAAACTAATACTCTTTCTGCTGAAACGAAAATTAAAAACATCGCTCCCCTGATAGTGGAAGGAGAGAAAAAAATCTACTAATGGGAAGTAAATGCTCCGTTTTTTTCCCTTCGCGTTTGCCCATTCTTTTTCTGCTTCAGATAATGGATCTTCCATTCTTATTGAAAACAATGTTCCATTAAGAACGGCCTTTTTTTCTTTTGCCGAACCCACTCTCACTAAACAAATTTTATTTACTTCTCTCTGGTCTGCAGTTATGCTCAATATTATCAATTGGCTTAATACACGATTCATTGGTTTTTTTCTTTCGGATTACGCGATTCGAAATTTCCAGTTTTGCCGATAAACTATTAGTGTATTCAATTTATGTTTGGTAAGGCTTTCAAATATTATTTTTAAGCTGCTATAGTTATTTAATATTCTATTTTTGAAATGAATATGGACAAGATTTCATTGTTTGCCTAATGCGTGTTTTAGTTAAAGCTCAGTCACTTATTCTAATGCGTTTTGTCTTCGTTTTTAAACCTTATGTAATGCATGGCGATAAAGCGGCTTTTTACTTTTTAAGAGCAAATAGAGATCTTTTTAAGAGATTGTTTTTGATTTATTTTGGAGATTTAACCAAAGAGAGCACGTAGCAAATGTATTTAACTAAAAGTAATTAGAAATGTTTACAAAATCATTCAAAATGCATCCTAATCATTTTTCAGACATTTACAAAGAAAAATTCAATTATTGGGGGGAAAAAGAGAATGGAAAAGAGAAAATTTAGGCGAGTACTTTAACAACAAATAAGAAATTTTCAGTTGTTAGCGCTGTTGCTGCATGATCTCTAAAATAACATTATTTTCCCGATATGTTTTGCATAATAGCTAGTAGTAATATCATCAGAAAATTGTCTTCCGTAAACATTTTAATGCACATATCCTAGAGTTATAATACACGATGTCCATAAATTATTTTCGGGGCTTCCTTACCTCATAACTTTTGATTAAAGACCACGAAGATAAATATTATTACATATTCATAAAGTATACAATTCAAAAAGATTTTTTATTAGCACAAACAAAATTAAGTAATTTCCTGATGGTAGCAGCACAAAAACCATCGACACTAGGCTCGAAAATGAGACCAGTTTCGAAGTGCTACGAAAGGCTACCACAACTTTTGTACAAAAGGCTATGGCCGTGGATGAATGAAGCAGTTTCCTGACTCCAATTAGTATTATATCCTCCGACCATAAACATATTCCAAAACGTTAAACTCTAATGCTTTCTAAAATAAAAGATAACGCAATAAAAGAAACTATAAGAAAGGTTTAAGGCAATTTATTTCACAAAACACAACAATATACATCAGACTGTTGCCATATCGTAGGACAGAACTAAAACAAAACAGAACAACTAAAAATGCAAATTACAAAAGGCTCCAGCACAAAATGGACCTTATGCATGTGACGTCACATCCTCCGACACGTGACCTGCCGGAGGCAGCCATTGGCCAGTCTTAAACAGCTGACTCAGAACTCCTTTTATTTCTGAGTCGCTTATAGGCCGATCGTTTTGTTTATTCCTCCGCAGCTGTTTTTCTGTACTCTCGAACCCAAACGGTGCATAAGGTCCATTACAATAGAAGTTCGAAGATCTTAATGGGGTTCGAAGTAGTAGATCGGGCTCTAGCATGATTCAGTTCTCACTGCGCCACAAGGCTTTTTGACAGCTCTCACTTCTTAGAAATTTTGCGATTTTCATTTCGTTCAAGATACAGTACAAGCCCAGTTAACCGAACAAAAGGGGGGGGGGGCGTTTCGGTTAAACCATGAACATATAATACTATTTTGTATCTAACTGCAGTATTCAATTCTAAAATGTTTTGAGTGTAAAACGAATACAAAACTCTTTTTATAGGCTACTCTCATGTTCTTTATTAAAGTTAACCCTCCTTCAGGCCCAATATACGCACAGGCGAGTTCGGGCTGACAGGCACAGGTAAACAATATCGTAATTAAAATTGTTAATACCCATTAATTTTAAATTTAGTAGTCTAAAATTAACCACTGACCTTCTTCGGAAGGCTTAAAAGAACCAGCGGGAATGTTCTTCCCTAAACTTTCTCGTATACTTCCCCAAAAGGTGCCGTTTCTCCTTCCCCCGCGTGCCTAAAAAAATTCGAAGCTACTGTTACCCAGAGTCTAATGACTATCGGAAGGTTTTTCATTATAGTGATTGAAAAATATCTAGGTAAAGAATGAAATTCAAAGAGATGCGTACCGATTTTCCGCTCTTACCGGCTCAAGGACAAACTGACGTAATTCGCTCCATAGCTTTCGCGTGCACAGAAGATTTCTTGCAGTACGCATGCGCGTGGAGATGAGATTCTTTTCAAAAGTAAATTATACAGACCGACAGACAGTCAACCCTTTGACGGATTTGGCCCAAAATTTTATACCGACCTACATTCATGATGATAAAACTCTGCATCAAATTTTATCCATCTAGCTATTCAAGTTTTTGAGTTATAGTGTTCGCATGACTTCTGACATACATACAGACAGACTTCCCTTTGACGGATTTTGTCCAAACTTTGATAGAAACCTACAAATTATGTGTAAAGACCACATACCAAATTTCATCGCCGTAGCTCTAACAGTTATCGTGTTAACAGACAGACATAATTCCAAAATTGTGTTTTTCGGACTCGGGGAGGTCTAAAACGTGGAGATTCGTCAAAATCTCGAGTTCGAATTTTTTGACGATTACAATACTTTCTCTTTGTATACTTCGTATACGAGAAAGTAAAAGGTTGGGGGTATCGTTGCAAAAGAGTCTCGCCTTCGCGATTATTCCTACGCAGTACAGTATGTGTTTTTTGGATTTGTGATTTCAGAGGCATTTCGAATAACCCGGGTTTTGCTATACTTAAATACATAACTGTTCTTGTATAAAGATTGCGCGCATTTTCCTAACCGAAACCCGACATATCGAGACAGAACTCGTTTTCCAGAAAAGTGTCGATGGATCAGAGGCCGTGAAAAGCTGCAATGTGGAAATTATTTGTTTGTTTGTGTTATTGAAAAAAAAACCCACTTTTTGAGTTGTACTTCATGAATATGTAATAATATTTACCGCCATGTTTTTTAATTAAAGTTATGAAGTAATCACAAAGAAAACTCCGACCCTGCCTATGCATGTCGGTACATCTGAAAGACCGGGCCCCGCGACAGAAACACCGGCATTGCCGCCCACGCAAGATACCCCCATTGCGAGTGACCCTCCATGCGTCGACCCCCCTTCTTTTACGGGGATACAACTAGTCATCGGAGAGGGGCCCTAAGAGACACACCACCATTATGATATCCCACCGGAAAATGAGACTGTGCTTACTTATAGGGGCCGTTCAAATATTACGTAAGCA
>BGPR01012135.1:0-46071 GCA_013235015.1 Araneus ventricosus
CTGTGTACTTCGTTTCAGTTACGTATTGCTCCTTTAGCATACTTGGCTGCTTCTTTTATACCAAGTTTTAATTCAGTGTTTATGCTAGCTTACATTTTTTTTTAGAAGTGAGGTTTTTTGGCTTTCTACTATTCAGCTTTGGTACATAATGGATGTTGCGGATTGTACAAAATTAAATCAGATAATTTGCAAGTAATTGATTCTACAATGACAGCGAAGAAATGGGACACCAAGACATTTGGCTCGTAAATTGTACTAATTTGAGCGAATCTGTCTCTCACTGATCCGGTAACGCTCTGACGTCACCAACAATAGAATTCACTTAGCACTGCAGAGACGTTAAACAGGAGAATTATTTCATTGTTAGATCCCTAAAATCTCAGTAATTTTTTAAATTTTAAAAAGTAATTGTCGTTAATTTCAAATTCAATAGCTCTAAAATAGTAAAATAAATTTTCTATCGATTTGCCTGTAAGAATTTATCTCTCTATGATCAATAGTTCCCGAGAATTTTAAATTATATTAATCTTATATTTCAAATTAATTTCGTTTCTAATTAATTCGTTTTTAACGAGTAGTGAATCACATCAGTTGGATTGTATATCATGCGCGTGATAAGTTTCGACGCCAAGATGCATCTGATTGTTTGTTGCTATCGTCATGATATAATTTGATAATATTTTTTGTCAACGTTTGACAAGCAGAGAAGTGCTGTTTGATTAGACATCTGAAGTACAAGGAAAATTGTTAAACAATGAAAATACTTCACACGGAGATATTTGTTCACCAAAGGTTTTTTGAATAAAGAAATATGTAAATAAAAAAAATATTTCCTGTCATAAAACATATGTTTTCTTTTGTTTTTTGTTTTCAATCAATGTTCAACATTTCTCTCACTTTTATATATATATATATATATTTAAAGCACGTCAAATTTGTTGGAAATCTCTCAGAATATAGAGAGGCAATTTACCCGTGTACCATGACGAGTGATTTTCTAATCTCATAAAAGAAAAGCTGTTGGTACCTTCCTTGAATATATTCCAGCTAACCGGAACCGAAAGCTCTATACTATACAATAGACTTCTCCTTAACATGGTCGTCACAAAGTTTTGCGTCGACTTCCAACGCACTAAGAATGTCGCTTCTATTTCCGCAACTCGGCGAAACGGAGATTTGTCTCGTATCCTGTTACCTGCCCTGCATTGCCTTCTCAAGAGTTGAAAAACGTTGTACGCATGCGCTCTGATGAATCTTGAAAAAATTTTCTCTGTACATAACGCGTTGACGATATCCCATCAAATGCATGCGTATTACTATGGTTATAATCGTATATGGTATTAATTTCGTTTTACGCGTGAATAAGCAAAAGAGGGGTGGGGTGGGTAAAGACAAGCTCCTGTTACAAACCGTTAAACGTGTTTCATATCATAAAACAAAATAGTATTAGGGATGCTTTACGGCTTGAGTTCGGCTACTTTTTTTCGTAAAAAGCCATTTTTTAAAATTATATTTATCAAAATAAGGGAATTTTTTTTGAGACCGGAAGTTGCAACTCGAACTGTAAATATGCATTTTTGAAAATTGAGTCTAAAAATTATTTTCTAAGAATTTATTTAATTTTCCTTTTTTTAAGTTAACAAAATACACTGCCAATTCAATTATCTATTTTTGAATTTACAATAGCCATATTATAATCATAAGATATAATTAATACAAAGTAAAAATAAGTGATTTGAACATTCTTACACTATAAATTATCATTTTCTTTCGTCAGACAGTATGCTTGGACTTCAAATATTTTATATGCTTAATTTGTATGAACAATAAAATTAAAATATATACTTAACAAAAAAGAGACAATATCAAGTTTTCTAATGGGATTTTGTTGCTGAATTTAAGTTTTCATGACACCATGTGAGATATTTTTTTTTTATCGTAGTTAAATTTAATTTAATTTTTTCATACGTATATTATTTACTAACATAAAAGAGTCACTTAATTATTGTAGAAAGAACCATGCTTTACAGAAAATGCTTTACAAAAGAAAGGAAATGAGGAAGTTCAAATTAATCACATGTTGCCGAAATATGAATAAAAGAAAACTGGAAGGCACGCACGTTTCCACAAACGTTATTGAAACCCAAATGACAAAGCGGCAAGTATAGAAAGAAATCGTCCATTCGATTTTATAAGGAAAATAAAATTAAGTACAATCAAAGAATAAATTCTTCCTTCCTTAATGTAACATGTAGGTTCACATTTTATTTTGTTTTCTTTCTAAAAGACAAAAACTTCAATATATTAGCTTTAAATTTACTTTACGTATTTTGAATAAAAGATTTTTTATGGCATTTTTTATTTTCAAAATAATATTTGCATTTTGAAAGAATGAACGTCTTGTAAAAATAATAGAGCCTTATGATCTTTTTCATGCTGTGCCTAATAGCATTTGTCATTCTATAGAATGGCTATGTATTATATGCAATGCCTATGGAAAGTATATATAATGATATCATATTTCATTCTTTGCCTAAAAGTAACGGCATTCTATAGAATGCCGGCGTTTCTATACATTGTCAGTAAAACCTATGAAAAATGGAAGAGTGTCGTTTCCATTCTGGATTAATATAATAATATATATAAAAAGAAACCCAATTCCACTGAAGATCGTCGTGTATGGGGCCTGTTGCACGCTAAATCATACGTAGTGGCCAAACGTCACTCCCGTTGGTGTGGCGTGGAAGTTGGAGAAGGGTACTTGACTCAGGTGTCATTCCCTCGTCATCTGACCGTCAGTTCAAAATTACGAGGAGTCCGTCCCAAAATAGCCCTCGTGTCGTTTCAAAACAGGAGATTAATATAATTCATCGCCTATCAAATTAAATATGATGCATAGATGATAGGCCAGGAAGGAACGTGAATAATCTGATAAGTTAGAACCATGACTAAATCAAAATATTATTGTTCATTTTTCCATCTAAAACGTATTTCTGTTCTGTATGCTTCTCAAAATCTTGTAATATAAATGAGAAATTAAAAAAGGACTAAATATGCAACAATGGCTAACTCTGACAAAAAAAAAAAAATTAATTTACGACATAAAAACAAATTAAATTCAAATCATTTTAATGCTGTCTTTTCATTCAATTGAATTCCTTGAAAGTACAACGAAGCTGATAATTTTATTTTCATAAGTTCGCTAACAACATACACATATCTGAATTGATATCATTAAATAATATCAATAATGAAATAAACTTAGAAACAGTTAAGAAACACACATATTTCAATTATATAATTAAATTCAAAATTATAAAAGAAAATTACGAACTGTTTTACACTACAATTTTCAGTAAAAGCATTTATAAAAAATTAAATTAATATCCTTATTCATTCTTTTACTTGCAAACCCAACTTTTTACTGTTTCGTTTACAGAAGTATACAGGAGAAAGTTTTGCAATCGTCAAAATTCGAACTCAAGATGTTGAATCTCACGTTTTAGACCTCCCGAGTCCTAAAGCACAATTTTATTATCATGTCTGTCTGTGAACGATAACTCAAAACGGTTAGACCGAGAGGGATGGTAGTATTTGATCTTTACACACAATTTGTAGGTTTCTTCAATTTTGTACAAATCCGTCCGCGGGGAAATCTGTCTGTCTCGTGTTTGTGAATACGATAAGTCTACCAAACTTAAATAGCTAGATGGATAAAATTTGGTATACAGTTTTATCAAGCAGAAATGTAGGTCCGTAAGCAAATTTTGGATCAAATCAGTCACAGAGGTTGACTTCTGTTGGTCTGTATAATGGCATACTGTTAACTAATACCAAACACTGACTTAAGATAACAAAATTCTAGGTAAGCAATGTTCACAGATCCACTTTTAGTTCAATGTATAAGGTTCAAAGATATGTTCAAGCAGTACTATCATACAATAAAAAAAGACTTCTCGTAAAATAACTCACAATTACAAAATTTGTGATCATTTCCAAGAAATTTGAAAGAAAAAACATGTTTTGCGAAATAGACAAAAAACTGTTTCTTATTATCATTGAGCTCCTGTTAATTTAATTTTTAAATTAAATTTATGAGTTTTTTTTTTCAAACTTGTACATAGTAACATACATATACGTAAACTATGAAGTCCTCATTTTGAAGCTGAATGAAAAATAGATTTTAAGAAGCATGCTTCGGTTCCCTAATAACTATTTGGTAAACAAGTAGACTAAACGTCCAGTCTTGCTAGTTTACTTAGAAAATAATGCTCTCATGTTTGCCATTCAGTGTTACTTCTTTGTAACAGATTCTCAATATATTTTAGATTTTTGTGCCGCCCTCTTAACTTCGATGATTTTTTTAATAAAATTTTCCGAATTTATAGTCGACTAAATTTTATTAATTCACATCCGAGACACAGAGAATATTTGTTTAATCTTCAGCATGGTTTTTTTTCGACTCTAATGATCGTAGGATTTTGCTCATTGAAAAAAAAAGTGAAAATTCTTCGACTGCATATGATGTATTAAAACATAAAATTAATGAAAATGTTAGGGCTTATCGGTTTACAATTTTATAGAATTTTAGAAGAAAATCGATTCAGAAGATGATTTAAATAGTCTCAAGCTGTTGAAATTTTTTGAAATTCACTTTAAAGTTGAAAATTTAATGAAAAAGGACGTTTAAAATAATGTAATAAGTTGGAAAATAATAAAATAACCTGCCAAATTGGGTCATTTACTGGCCTGGAATTAGACATAAAAAATCTAAACATGACAGACTAAAGAGCAAGTAAGACTTTACAGAACGCAAAATCGAGAGGCTCCTTAAAACTCGACTGCATGTTTAAAAGCGATTTATGACTTTAAGAAAGGTCCCAAGACGTTTTCTCCGACCCCAAAGAAAAACACCCATTTGCCGTGCTCAAATTTGGTAGTATCTCGCTCTACAAAACCAAAACTGCTACTATGCGTTGGTGTGAAATGGGTTTGGGAGTGCAGTCACAGCTCAGGTGTTCTCTCGTCATCCTGGTCAGCATTTAAAATTCGCAGGTCCTTTCCAGAAACCGCCCTCTTGTAGCTTAAAAAAGCGACGTTATCTAATATAATACATAGCAATAATAGAAGTAGACACAAGGAGTAGATTCGAAACTCCAACATCTTCACATTCAGGGTCATGTAACAAATCTCCAGCGCCCTGGGCTGGAGTTATGGCGCCCCATCAGAATTGTTACTACAATTTGACCGAGGCCTTCAGGGAAAATGAAATATAAAAAATACCTACTATTGAAGAGAAATACTTACAAAATAAAATAATTTGAGACCAAAAGAGAAGAGAGTCACTTGTTCTCTCATGATTAACATTAAAGTTCATATAATATGAAATTTGAACTTTTCATAACTAAATTATAATCAGAATAATTTCTGTTCAAATCCGGGTGGTTTTGGTGAGAAGTTTGTAGAGAGGAGGTGCCAGCTCAGGTGTTGTTCTCGTTATCTGACCGCGTTCAAATGACCAGGTCCATCCCAAAATATGCATCATGTTGCTTAAAAGGAGCGTTAATATCACTAAACTAAAACTAATTCATAATTTTGACAGAACTAAAATACCTAAAATAAAATCAGTATTAACGAGATTTGACGCCTTTGGATCATTGTCGCCTCTGGGCTCTAGCCAATAAGCCCATTGAATAAGACAACGCCTGAGTACATTGTATTTCTTTTATCTTTGTAATTTCGATTATTTCTTGTGAAAACTTCAAAGCAATATTATCTAAATGATTTTCATTGATTCGAAATTTGCAATACAGTAACTTTTAGATTATGGATTAAAAGTTGGTTCAATACTCTAATCATAATAAATTTTGGAATTCTAGAAATAATGGAGTTATAATTTTTTTTTCTTCCTTTGGCGTATGTTTCTATCTCGAAAAGGGTTAAAGACATAAATCAAATTTCAAAGCCTGTAGATGAAAAATTAAAAGTTATCCATGTACGATCGGACAATACCAGATATTTCAACTAAAAAGAAGAAAATCCACACAAATTTCACTTTAAAATGGTTTCGTCGAGGGTAATAAAATATTGTGAAGCCTTTTAAATGGTAAAAGAAGAGATTAAAACAAAATGCTATGAAAAACAAAATTCACCACCGCAGAAGGCTTCATTTTTAGGAAGGACGATGATTTTCTCGATTTTTTTGGAAAAACTAAAAAACTAAAATGATTCCATGCATGCCAAAACGAAAAATTCTTGCAACGATTATATTTCTAAGAAAATCGAGAATCAAATTTAAAAAACAGCATGCAGTTTTGTCAATTATTGAATTAATAGGAGCTGTTCAAAGTTGGTCTCCGGTATAACGGATACCAGGTCTGAAGGGGTTAAGACTTTACAGATTGAAATCCGAAGTCTCACAGAAACGAGACTCAAATGTTCGAAAGATTCTCCCCAACTCAATCTTAACCTCCGTGAACCCTTCCTTAGACTGCGTATTTATATAAAACAATTTATGGCTTTCAGGGTCGCAAGCGGTTCTCTACCGACCCTCAAGAAATTAAAGCCATATGCCTACCTCGAAATTTCTATATATGTCGCGCTACAAACCGAAACTGGACCACTATTCGTTGGTGTGGAGTGGAAGTTTGGAGAATGGCGTGACAACTCATTTGTTCTCGTCATTGGTCAACATTCAAAATTACGAGGTATGTTCCAAAACTGCCTTCGTATAGCTTAAAACCTTGATGATAATCTATATTTATAAAAGGCAATGTTTGTGTGCGTGTGTGTTTGTCTGCGATGTCCAGACGAATCTATCGCACTTACAGCCATGGCATTTGGTACACAGGTAGTCGTAATGGTGACTGAATGCACCTCGAAGCCGAAATTTTAAATTTTAATCTAGAATTTTTTTTATTTAATGTTTTGTGTTGTTTTGTTTGATTTTTCGCGCTAATTTCTCAATAGAATGGTTTCAAATAACTGTACGACAAAAATAGATACACCATCGGAAAGAGCACGCGATTTCCGTTCTAATGAAGTTAGTTTTGAATTTCTAACGCAATTTACTGAATTTTGAGAAATTTTTAAAAAATACCCAGTTTTGGCATCAAGATGTTAGTTTTGATTTTAAATTTGTTGCATCCGACTTTCTAATAACACTATTATTTTCTATTTTTTTCAGCTTATAACTAGAACGGTTCTCTCTGATTTAAAACAAGAACGGTTAAAATATCTTTTCCCGTTTTTTTAAAATTAAATTATTCCTGGGCAGACGAAAGTTATTTTTGTCGAGCGAAATTTCTTCAGCGACAGTCTTTCGGAACGCAGCTTTCAATTTGATTGGATGAAGGGTCAGGTGACGTCATAACCTTCGGAGCTTTTTGTCATGTTCTTTTTTTTTCATTTTGTTGAAGTCCTGATTCCACGGGCAACAATTTTTTTATATTGTTTTGGATTAATGTACTCTGTACTGTTTTTCTACATGTTATTATCGCGGAAAAAATAAGCCGGAAAATCTATAATGTGTATCTTTTGTTTTGATTTTGTTTTGAAAACTTTTTCGTGTCATTGTGGGCGATTTTTTTTTTTTTTTGTTGAAGTCCTGATTCCACGGGCATCGCCGTGCGCGTACTGCTAGTCTAATATAAAACAACGCTGTCGCAGAGAGTAGACAAAGAGTAAATTGGAAATCTAGCATTGACGTTCCTTTAACTTGAAATTTCAACTATTTCTAGAGTCAATGCTTGCTAGTTATAGCAGAAAATAATATCCTCACGTTAGTGTGGAGTGGGAGTTTGGAGAATGGTACATTTAAAATGGAAAGATTAAAATTACGAAATCCGTTCCAAAACCGCCCTCGTGTAGCTTAAAAACTGGACGTCAATCTTATATGAAACAACAGTATAACACAGAGTAAATTAGAAACTCCAGTATTATTACACTGATAATCGTTCATCATGTAATTTCGATTATTTATGGTGACAATTTCAGAAAATATTATCTGAACGAATTTCATCGATTCATTGATGCCAAGTTTATATGCAGCAACAAAAAGTTTAAATAATATTTCGCTACATTTTGACTCAAAATTTTAAAATGTAATCAAATTTTGAGATTCTAAAATTATTGCGCTGAAATTAGATAAATTCTGAAAATAATGATATCAAACAATTAAATGTAGAATTAAAATAAGCTCGGTTATGATGCTTTTCAAAAAAATGTCATAGGTTTTCGTTTTTTTAAAAAAATATATAAATAGAGAGAGTATACTTATTCTATTCTCCTTTCAGTTTTGGTAGATTCATTCGAGTCCACAAAAAATAAGTGAAAATTAAATATTCGCATAATTGATGTATGTTTAATTTTTAAACAAAGCACGAAATGACCAAATTAAAAATGAAATGTAAATATTTTTATTTTCTAGCAAATGAAAAAATATTCTAGAAATATTTACTGTATTTAAAAATACGGAGAATTTAAAAAATTGTATTTGATAATTTTAGTACGATTGTAATCGTTCTTTAAGTTCTATCAAATGTTTATTTGCATGGAGAAGAATTTTGTGTTTCTGTCGCTGTGTTTATTTGTAAGCATAATTCTTATTTCGATGATAAATATTTATTTTCTTTTTCTTTTGAGTTTAATACCCAAGGGTAAAGTTATCGTTTGACACTTTCAATAAATATCACGTTTTTTCGTTTCATTATTGTATCGCAACTTTGAAAAAGGGATGTGATTATTAGTTTCAATCAAGAAAATAATTTATATAAGTAGCCACAAATGCTAGAATAACTATCAAAAATAATCTTCTATACATTATATTTAATCAAATCTTTACATCTTGTTTAAATCAATAAATTTATTATTGATGATAATTACAAGAGTATAGACAGCGAGATAGATGGAGTTAACTAACGTATATAATAAGAGCACTACAAAAGAAATCTGGTTAATGTTAATCACAGTGCGGCAGCAGAAACGAAGGAATCCCCTTCTCCACAGCAGAAAAAAAAAAAAAAAAAAACTGCAATAAACTTCCACCGTAGAGGAACTGTTTAGCTTACTTTCGACCTTGGAAAGACGAATGCAATTACGCCGCAGCAGGGAGGGAGGGGCTCTTCACGTTCTAAAGAGACCCACACGTTATATTCAAAGGTTATCCGCATAGGGTTGCCGAATTACTATACACACAGGACAAAATATCGGTTTTCAAAAAAATTAGATGCTTTTTCATTAAAAAGAATCTTTAACTGTTGAGAAACTATTATTAAAACTCTTCATGCCTATTTATTTTCTTCAAAAATGAACAAGATTAGCTTTTATTACTATAAAAGAGTCCAAGAGCATATCTGATCAGCACTTTGGGCGCCATCTATCTTCACCGTTACGTACTAAAAGAAATTAACGAAATTCAATGAATATTTTGGGTTTTTTTATTTTTTAAAAATATTAAGAGCATTTTGAGAATTTTGGAGTTTCACACATTACTTATAGTGATATGTCGGACCATTTTGACAAAATTCTAGACTTTAACAATACATATTAGCGGTACTGATATGATTTTGGTGATTTATAAGCTTTAGACGACCACCTTAATTTTAAGCTATTAAATATGTGATCGACACAATCAACTGAAATATCAACAAAGCTTATTTTTATCCACATTTTTTTTTAAATCAGTAAATATTCTGTACAACGCTATATATTATTAAGAACAGGAAAGTTCAAATTGATCTGTCGGCAATGATTTAAACACGTTTATTACTGAATATAGTATATGATTCAAGTGAGAGATTAACAATGTAACATGACTATATACTATATATATATGATTTTAGAAACAGTTTAGTTCATACGTAACTAAAATCATTAAGAACGATATGGCAGTTTATCACCTCTATGGAGCCATTTTGAAATAACATAATCGCAAACATAAAACGAATTGTCAACTTGTTTTGTCTAAAGTATACAAGAAAAACGTAAATTTAAAGAGTAACTACTTTCATAAATATTGTATATTATTATAGGTATAACAATCATATTACTTACACAAAATAAAGTGAAAATTGCAAACAAATATCTACAGATTTTTTCTTTAAGTTTTATAACATACACTTACCACTTAGCACGTGTAAACAAATGGCGAACCAACAAACATGCAGGCGTCTCGCAATCGATAGATGAGTCAAAGAAGTTCTTTGGACGAGTAGGCTGGAGTCGCAGAGGGCGCATGCGTGCAGCTACGTCATCAAGCGTCTTGTCTTTCAAACCTTGTCGGACAGGTGGTTCATGAAAAGCTTTCCTACGTCAATCTTGCGGGATGGTTTCCGGAACGGTTTCCTCGGAAATGGTTTCGCGGACTTGTCATTCAATCCTTGCCGGTAAGGCAGTTCAAAAAAAGCTTTCCTACGTAAACGTTGCGGCAATGGTTTCAGAAACGGTTTGCGCGCAAATGCTTCCGCGGAAAGCCCGTGGAAAGTGAAAAGGCAACCTTTCCGCAACCTTCTTTGCTATCTGGGATCCTGCGTTAAAATGAAGATTTTTATGAATAAACATTGTTTTTATATTATTTGTGAAAATTTAGAGAGTATCTCGGAAATACTGATACACACAATACAATACTTTATTACAGTATTCGGTGTTCCTCGGTGTTCATAATATTGTATAACATTGTGCAAACATTATATAATATTTCTGTGCTACCTGGGATACGTATTCAATATATTCACATCCGCTGTCTACTGTTTCCAAGATAAAATAAGAACGAAGAATTTGTGAACATAAAACGCAATAATTTAAAACTTTCAGTGAATTTAGAATGATAATTTTTATTATAGTTAATATCTATCACCATTAAAGATGTATTTATAATTTTATTTTACTATTTATATATTATTTTATCTGTAATTCAAGTATCATATAAATGAAGTTATTTTCTGTATAAAAATAATTAAAGTTTTAATTTAAAATATTTTTTTAATTTTAATTTAATTTGGAATAATTTTGAAAGAAATAAAAAAAACGGCACCCAGGACCGAACTGCGGACAATCTGAGCACTTGTTGCTTGTGAAGAGTTACTGATATATAAGTTGTGCAAAAAGTTTGAGGCCTCCGAATTGGCTGGCCATTGCCCTTTTTTAGATTAATGGGTGAACACCCTAACTGTATGCTACTAATAGGCCAAGTTTCATCACGAATTGAATTTCCCAAGTCATGCCCTCTCCTTTTCAGTTCGAGTTTTGAATCGCCAAAGGAACTATGGAGAAGCGTACATTTGTTTCCCAATTCGAAATTATGTTGGATTATTTTGAAAAATATCCACAAATTTTAAGTGGGAAAGTTGATCGCATTTTTTCAAAAGACACCAAGGGTAAGAGGTGGAAAGATTTAACTTCTGCTCTTATAAGATGCATTATAATGCATCTTTTTTGCTTTCATAAGTCCATTATTAAGGGGGGGGGTAAACCATTTATCTTTTACAAAATATACATTTACAATAATATTATACATTTATAGAACATAAATTGCAGTCTTTTTTTACAATATATTGATGTAATTTTACCAGTTTTCAAGAGAGAGGAAAAGTAATAAACTTTTTTCCATGCCAATTATTTTAACATGAATAAATATTATAAATTGATATTACAAACCATTTGTTTATTTTTCCAATTACATAAGAAAATAAAACATGAAAAAAGTTATTAAATTCAGCAAGTTTTTACAAGATTAAAAAAATTACATCTTTATCAAGGAACAAGAAAAATTCTTTTATTGTCAGATTTTGCAATTACTTTGTAAATATTTGACAAATTTCTTTGAATTAAAACCCAAATAAAAAAATTCTAATGATATATATACGGAATGAGGAAAGTCATTCCACACTCAATGTTAAAAGAAATGTTAAAATGTTACCCTAATTTAATTTAATAATTTAATAAGAAAATATTAAGTAATTAAATCTTTAAATGTAATTGATCTTAGATAATTATCAAATATCATTATTGACTATCTTGATGGAGTAGTAAAAGATTTAACTACTTTTAAAGATTTAATTACTTTAGATTGTCTTATTAAATTATTTAAATTCGATAAAAGATTTAACTACTTTTTTAAAAAATCTAAAGTAATTGATAAATTCTTCTTCAGGTTGGTCAAATGGATTGCTTTTATCCAGATAAACCCATTCAAAACACAATTAACGTCTTAGCAGCCTCCATTTTAAACGAAAATTTGATAACTTCTGATATCGAAACAACACTTCTCGCTAACGAAACGAGTTTAAGGCAGGTACAGAGCTAGCTGCCGAGAAATAGGAGTCCTTTTTTCGACCGAGCGAGATCCCAACCGGTTGGAAAAATGGGTACGAGAATCGCACTTGTCGTTAACGGGCGGAAAAAGTGACGTCTCCCAACCCAACCGGGGGTACCAGAATAGACCCGTAAAAAGTGGAAATTGTTGATGCCATTAAACAAAACAGAAAGCACGTCTATACTGCATTAATGTCTTAAATTGATGAATTTAAATGAGTTAAATAACTATATTAAACTAATTTTGATTGCATTATTTATTATACCTCCTCTTAAAAATTACTTTATGAGTTTTATTTTATTATTATTAGTTCTTAGATCATCTACGGACGAGTTTTCTGTTTTGTTTACTTGATAACGTAGATTTACTATGCTGTGTTACTTTGCAGGAATTTCGCTGCAAACTTATCGCGTCAAGTTGGTCATGAAAAGATAATATCCACTAGCCGATTCGTGTCGTTGAAGCTATAAAAATAACAAAAGTAACCCGCATGTCCCCTGCGGAGACACACTGCCGGAATGGGGGTTACTATTGTTATTCTTATAGTTTCAACGACACAAATCGGCTAGTGTGCACCATTGTTTAAGGTCTGACGATTCCTATCCACGTTACACTTTACAGACGCAGTTTCGTGATTTTCGGCCACTCACCTTCATGTTCGAAACCATGTTGCATTACATTTTTTGTTCGTTTTGATGTGTATTATGACCCCTCCTAGTTTGTCGGTAGATTTCGTATGCATCTTTCATAGCTTTTGGAACTCGGGAATATTTTTATTCCCCAGTCAAATGACTTTACTATAAATCTATCACCCAAATAGCAATTTTAGTTTGCAGCAAACTTGGACTGCAAATCTGCAAGCTTGCAGCAAGGTTGACACGACAAGAGTACAAGCTTGAAACAAGTTTGTAGAAGCGAGGAAGTCACCACGCGACGAACTTGCAGCAAGCTTGCCACGTCAAACTCATTGCAAACATAGAAAAAACAGAGTACGAAAAAAACCTCGGAATAGAACACGCGACCTAGCATGACGCTCTAAACCACTCAGCCAGCTATACTGCGAGAGGAGAAGATAGATTGTGCTAATAGATCGCGCATACGATTTATTTTAAACTCTTTTCTTGATTTCATTAATTTTTTGAATTTTCTGTTGAGAACATGATTTCAAATCAAAGAGAGAGCGATTTTCGCTAATAATTACGTTTTGCTAGTAGAATAAATTATGAAATTAGGTTTAAAAAGTAATTACTTTTAAAATGGGACAAAATGTAAGTTATTATTTTTCAACAAACATTGACTGTTTTTTAAGTTTAATTTTGTTTATAAACGTTAAAATTTCAACATTAAGAAAAAGGCGATATAGTTTTCTTTAAAGTACGAGTTCTATATTTAGCACAGAGATGGAAAATGTTTCAAATTTTTTTTTTATAAAAAAGTTTTCCCACAAATTATCATTGATTTATTGAATTAATAAAAAGAAGGACGGTCTAGGAGATGCTATTAAAAATCGGATGTTTTCTAAATCAGAGACAAAGATAATTATCTCTTTTGTGCTATCATCTTTGCATCAAGCTTGTTTTGCAAACTCACAGCAAGCTTGCATTGCTAGGAGGGGTGGAGGTAGTTGTCACGGCGAACTTGTGGCAAACTCGTTTTGCAAGCGAGGGTGGCGATTCTGCATTGTTAGTTTGCCACAAGTTCTCTTCAAGCTTGACGCGTCAAATTTGCCATGACAAGATAATATCAAGTAAAAATCAAACTTGCTGCAAACGTACGTGCTATCTGGGCAAATGACAGAATTAAAGAATTTCCTAATGAATGGCATTAGATAGTAGAATTGTAACAATTGATAATAGTTTTAAAGTGTCACAACTATAGCGAAACAAGACGCATTGCATAAATTAATTTGTTACAGATTTTACATTACTTTAAAATACGCTTTATTCTTGTTACGGCGAAAATTCCTCTTTCATATTGAAGAAACTTTAATAATCTGAAGATCAACCAAGTGTTCGGCACCGCAATAAAATAAATTCCAAACTCAACTCAGATCAATATATCACAGTCATTAACAGAAATGGAGTTCAATTATAGTTGCATTTCGAGAAAGCAAAGTTTTTGTACTGAGTCTTCATACTCCCATTAGAGCTGTAATCTTTTTAATGAAACTTAAAAAGGAGCATTTGTCTTCTCATTCTATGTAGGGGAAATGCTGCGTAGCGTGCAAGTCGAAAAACGGTTGATATTTTTTTCGGATATCTAAATAAATGCGACTATCGAATCACTCATGATCAAAGTAAACGGTTAAGGAAAACACAGCATTAAAACAAAAAGAAAAGATTTGCTGTCAGCTGCCTGCCAACAGGCTTCTGGGAAAAAGTTAACTAATTTTACTAGATTAGAGGGAAAGGTTAAAATTTAGTTTATTTGATTTGATATGAAAAGGGAGGTTTTGGGATTTTTTAGCTACAAAGGCTATTATCCCCTATTCAATCGAAAGTGCTTTTCAATCCGCAATCAAAAAAGAAAGAAAAATAGCCATCAAAAGATGGTCTAGAACTTCTGCCGATCTGATTCGATCAAGAAAATTCAGTTATACATAAATTTACATAAAAAGTATAAATAAATTAAGCCTGAGTATTTTTGGAGTTCTGTCATAATACTACTGAATAAAACATTTAATTTTTCTTGGACAATATCAACAGTACTGGAATTCTTAAAACTTTCAGGATCAACGAAAATTTTTAAATATCTCCTGCATGTCTTTGATCCCTTGCAAAAACACACAAGAATCTTCACTTAGTAATTTAATTTATTTTATGATCATATTTTCGATTAAAGGAGAGAACCCGTTTTCAGAATTTAATCCTTTTATTTCATGAACTTTTTCTAAGTACATGAAAGTTTGGCTATTTGCTGTTGGGTTGAGGGGAAATTACTGTTTGTGGAGTTATTCCTTGCGATGTCGTATGTTACTTTTGGCTTAAGGTAAAAAAGAACAAAAATGTCCGCTAGGGAGTACTGTGGAACACAATACCGGAAATTTAAAACAGGAAATGACAAACACGGAATAAAAATACAATTTCAACCTTTATTGGCTAGCTATCAATCAGCATGCCAATGAACCATTTCAAATGAAGATAGTGAATACAATAATACAAAGCTTGTGCAGCAAGGATAAAAAAGACTCGAGTTTATACAAACAGGCAAATCATCAAGAAATGTAACAAGTGAAGCAGTTGTTCATCGTGTACAAGACAATGTAACGACAGAGATGCACAAAGCGTTAAACAGCGCGACTTAACTGGTCTGGTGAATGCTTCGCAAAGGCAGCGTAATTAACTCCTCCAATCTGGCCAATGCAGTTTCGCCTTCACGATAAACCATTTTCTTTAAGACCTTATAACTAGAAATCGCATGGTGTCAGGTGTGTCGAACACGGTGGCCATGGATTGTTATCCGTGAAAAATTGGAACAAAATATCCTTTAAAGACCGTCCAACCTGCGGGCGTGTACAATCTTACCTGAAAATGGTTTATGTAAGGCACTACCGTTGCTGCACAACAAACGTCTGTAGTATATTATGGTACCGACTGGCCTTCACAGTACATGCCATTGGGCCCCTCGCAGTAAATTCACGAAAGAACCAGAGGGAGTGTTCTCCCCCAGACTTTCTCGTATACTCTCTAATATAAGTGCCATCCTCCAAATAAAAATGGCAAAGTCAGAAACGCCACAAGCACCTAGATTTTTACTGACCTCCTGATAGAAGATCGTGGCAAGACGAAAGGGTAAGAATACAAACTGGGCTGTCCCTTCCCCCTTCGATTTACCCAAAGCATCATACAATTTGGCGCGTTTGGTGCTTTGTAGTATGATGAAGAAAGCCGATTATGTACTTTGGGCGTCTTATTTTTGATAGAATGAAACTAAAATTTAATACAAATCTATAATTATGGCTAGAAGACTACATACCAAATTTCATTTATCTAAGTCATTCCATTTTAGAGTTATCGCTTCACACGGATGCGAATATTCAGGCGGAGAGACGGCCAACCCTCTGAGGGATTTGGTCCAAAATTTGACACATATCTACAATTCTGATGATATCCAAATCAAGCTATTAAATTTTGTTAATACATCTAGCTATGTTAAATTTTGAGTTCTGGTGTTCACATACACACGGACAGGCAGAATGTTTTCTTGTGAACTGATTTCATCCAAAATTTGATATAAATCAACAAATTTGGTGCAAAGACCGCCTACAAAATTTCATCTGTCTACCCCAAATCGTTTTCGAATTA
This sequence comes from Araneus ventricosus, assembly GCA_013235015.1. Taxonomy (NCBI): domain Eukaryota; kingdom Metazoa; phylum Arthropoda; class Arachnida; order Araneae; family Araneidae; genus Araneus; species Araneus ventricosus. The sequence goes on from BGPR01012135.1 coordinate 16,618, forward strand.
TCCTGTTCACAAACAGACATAATGCCAAAAATATGGTTTTCGGACTCAAGGAGATCTAAAACGTGGAGATTCGTCATAATATGGAGGCCGAATTTTACAATACTTTCTCTTTGTATAATACGTATACGAGAAAGTAAAAATGAACGAAAGATGAAAATCGTCGACAACCCGCCTTTGGAGAAAGTAGGGGAATTTCGTAGTCCACCCATGGATTTTCCTTCTCACAAATGCGGTAATTCTGTACGTTCACTGACTCACTAAGACAGAAATGATCGTCGTCTCTACGCTGCATATTTTACAGCCATGACAAATTGACAGCCATTCTATTTAGAAAACTTATTAAGAATAAGAATCGCTGTAATTTGTTCGTCTGAAGCAGTTACGGGTAGGGGTGACGGTTATTGCCAAAATAGCCTGTTTTCGGTTATTCAGGTTCTTTCACCTCCGGTTTAACCTTGCGGTTGTAACCGCTCGAAATAATCGGTTTTTGAAATAACCGGTTTTCGGATTTTTTTATAGTAAAACGAACGCCGTTTGTAGACAATTTTTTTATTAATATTGTTTTTACAGGAAGTCAATCCATTGGCCAATATTTATTTATTCATAAAGACTCTTTCAGTAATCCCCAACCAACAGACGCCTCGATGAATCAGTTGTCGTTGATTGGCTTGAGATGATGAAATTCAAAGCTTCATAACTTGGTAAATTTTAGTCTAAATCGAACCTAAAATCGAGCTTATCTTCCGATCCAGTTTTTTCATCCGGTTATTGGATTTTTTAAAAATAACCGGTTATAACCGGGACAAAAAAATAACACAATAAACTGGTTAAGAAAGACAAAACCCAAAACAAAAAAAAACTGGTTTTCGGTTAAAACCGGTAGGTTTTTTCCATCCCTAGCTATGGGTGTGGCCGATTTTGTGAGGAAATAAATGCATTGTTTCGGAGCACTTTTTCTCTATTATTAGTATTATTTCCTCTAGTAGTAGTATTTTTTCTATTATTTCCTCTAGTACCATAGGGAACGTCTGTCTGTGGAGATTCTGCGCGTGCACTACCGTTTACCCTCTTCCTGTGGATCACGCCACTACTGGCACCAGTACCATAGGGAACGTCTGTCTGTGGAGATTCTGCGCGTGCACTACCGTTTACCCTCTTCTTGTGGGTCGCGGCACTACTGGCACCAGTACCATATGGAACGTCTGTCTGTCGAGATTCTGCGCGTGCACTACCGTTTACCCTCTTCCTGTGGGTCACGGCACTACTGGCATCAGTACGAGATATCCGTGACTCAGTGGCAACCGTTGTCTTGATGTCCTCACCAACCTGCGGAGTATGTTTTCATGAAGGTTGAACTAATCTTCCGGCCTATTTGAATCATGCTATCATGGCCTGGACACCTTTTGCGGACATTGATCAACTGCGAAATTTCTTTCTCCGCCGAAACACACGGATACATTGGTTTTGGTTATCAATAACGCACGTTCAACTAACGAAACGGTCATCCTTATAGTAGGGTATGTGGAAATGCAAACAAAATGCTTGTCCTCACGTTTCAAACTTAGACCTATTTCGCATCATACTTCCACCCAGTGGCGGCTCGTGAGCTCAGAAACGAGGAGGGCTGCAAAAATGTTTATCAAGAGAATACAATTTTAAAAGCTACTTTATCTCCAAGTGGGCCAAATTTTTAAATTCCAAATCCAGATGTGAAAGTTTCTGCTTTTCAAACAAAGTAAATAACCAGCACATGACATCTTCTATTAGTTTTACTAACAAAAATTAAAGGGGATGTTGATGTGATGATTCCTCTGACGAAAACTAATAATAATAATCGGAGCTCCACATATACACTTTCCTCTTTGCCCAGTTCACTCGATAACACTCTTTCAAAAATGAATATCAAATAACTAATTACAGAAAATATATTTTTAAGCTAAAACAAATTAAATACATTTTTTATTGAAATACTTTAAAAATTTGAAAGTTTTAGAATAGCATTATTTGCTTGAATCGATCTTCGCAACACGAACCGAAACTCATAAACAGCTAATGAGATTGCAACTCGTGTGAGAGTGAGGAAAAAAAGAAAAATGTATTAAAAAGAGCATCTTTCTTTCGTTCAGTTGGCTCCGTGCCAACCAGAGCTGTGTTGACTTTCAGCCCAAAGACCGTTTAATTTAAAGAAAGAAAGAGTTGCTTTTTCAATTCCGGATTTTCTTCTCAGTGTACGGATTTCGCGAGAGGGCAGATTATTTTGCAGCTCAGACCTGCGTCTCTCTTCGTTTCGATTCATTTTATGCCTTTTTTCAATTTTTTATTACTTCTTTGCATTTTCGTAAATCATTGAACTCTGAAATTGGAAAAGTAAGCAAATAAGATTCAAAACGAAAAATACACGTTGAAAAAATAATTTCAGAGGGTGCTGCAGCTCTGCAGCCCTAATGGACGAGCCACCACTGCTTCCACCTTTTTGCACGTATGCAAATCACCTGATTTTTTTCATCCCTAAAGCGATGGACGTCATATGGTTTTTTCAATTTTAAATCCTAGAGCTTATCAATCTTGTTCTTAAATGTTGAAATTGTTAGTTTTATTCCGTGTGGGTTATTTTCTGTGTTGAATTTCCCGAATTATTTCGTACAGCATGCCCTAACGGACATTTTTGAACTAATTTTGTTTTCTTTTGTAGTTTCTTTTAGCGTATTTGGTGTATTCTCCATTTACCAATTTTAGACTCAATTCGTTCGCAGGTTTCAGTTACAGTATGTTCTGAATAGGGGAAGTTTAATTATAACCACCTGGTATATAGGTTGTCATTAAACAACAGTAAGTAGCGCTCGCTTTTCCAAGCAGCGCTACCTGGCTCTTGACAACAATGCAGGTGTCAACTCATTAGCTGAAAATAGAGCAGGGTGCGATGCAGCCCAGGTGAAGATTAAAAAATTCTATAAGCGGAGAAATTCATTGAAATGAAAGAAAGCTTAACAAAAATAAAAGTATGAGCAAAATTTTCCGACATAAAAGTCTGCGTTGCTTTAGAAAACTGTTCGTCATTCTAGAATGATTTGATGATGACTGTGTTATTATAAAATGAGGGAATATAGGCATTAAATCAAAAAAGATCAAGTAGTGACAAATCGACTATTTCAGAGGGAAAATTTTTTGTCCTTGTTTCTTATCTTAAATGCTGAGAGGTTTTTGACAGCAGTACTAACAAGTGCCATTAATTTCCTTATCACTAAAATGAGATTCATTCTTCCGTTAAATAAATAAACGCTGTTCTGAACAGCAGATAAGCGATGCATTAGCTAAAATTTTCCGTAGATACTACCTCAGTTATAACAATTGGACACTTTTCATTTCGTCTTAGCCATGTGAAAGTTGACTTTATAAAACTAAATTCAATTTTCTAAACTATTGTATGAATGTTACTGCTTAATATGTTTTAAACACGCCATTATACTATCAAGAAACTATTGGTGCGATGTGTTATGCATGAATATATTTGCTCATCTGAATTTGCTTCACCGGAGTAAAATTTCAATAATAATTTTTGAAGTTCCTGAACGAGGAATTTCCATCTCATACATTCTGTTTTCAAAACAGATGATTCAGGATTATTTGAAAACGGCACAACTGTCTTCGTGAGTTGTTCAAATTTATATTACACTCCAGTGCGAAAATTCGAAAATGCTTTTGGAATTTCATATTGAACTAGTTCTATTGATGTTAATTTCATTTCATTTACTGGACTGCCCGTTTCAAAATAATATACTAAGTTGGTCAACTTAGTATTTTAAGACTTCCGAGCAGTACTGAGGTATTTAAGGTAATGTGAAACCTTCAATTCTCATTTGTAGATACGAAGAATTCAGTCAACTATTTATTACATTGCTGACAAATTTCAGTGAATAATTTTAATACTACAACTTGGAATCTTTATATTTTGTAAAGGTTTGATAAATTTACAAATAAGTCGCCATGAATTATGATTCGGAATGCTTTACGCTGCTTCGGGCTCTCAGTTATATAGGCGTTTCTTTTGATATCACAGAAAATTTGCAGGGCTTCACCATGAAAAACGTTTTTCTAAAATGCATAACAAAATTTTTGAAATTTTTTTGCTTTATCCTTGAATTATTTCATATATTATTTATTTTGACCTCTTTCCAAGGTAAAAATGTGCTATTCAGAATTATAACGTCAGCAACAACGTTATCCATCACGACTTTAAGATGTTCTATTTTGGTAAGAAGTGATAGTATTTTAGGCCTAATAACGAATCTTCATCATTTTCAGAGAGTTTATCAGATTAAATCAAATGAAAGTGCAAAAAACAAACTGGTTTATAAATATCTTTTAAACATGTTCTTTCCTCCAGTTTTTCTAATAATAAGTTTTGTTTTTTCCATGCAGTATTATGATGATATAAAAAAAGAATATCAACCGAAATTCATGCAATTTATAACAGATAATTCAGTTTTTGAAAGAAATCTTGTAAGTATACTTAGTCCTGCGTTCCTTCTTCACTTTCTTTCTACAACGCTATTATGCATGGAGCTCCTTGGTTTTGTGTATATGTCCTTCGAGAACATGTTGAAACAAGTGCTGATGGATATTCACAAAAAGTTAAGTTCAAATGTTTCAGTCAGATATACATCAAGGTTTTCTCTTCTGATTTCAAAAATATACGAAATGCACAAGCAAATAGAAGAGACTTTGTCTTTGAGCACATTATTAGCTTATGTTTTCGTTTTCATGCATTTCCTTCACTTGGCTATGCTCAATCTAACAGCATTTTCGAAACTGCATTTTAAGTTCCGTGTGATCACATGTACAATTTTATTTATGTGGACAGTAATGAATTTTGTGAAACTGACATTGACTGCTTCAAAACTCGCTGACGTTTGCGAAATGTGGCGATTATTGCGCATGGAACTAGTCAGAAATTATATCAGTGGCGGAAAAAGACATTTCGATAAAACTGCTTGTTTACTTTTGTTTATCAAAAATTCAAAAATCGATCTCACTTTTACAGGTTATGGAATGCTTCAGTTAAATAGAAGTTTTCTTTTGGCAATGGGTTCAGCTATAATATCATACAGTGTTCTAGCAGTCACATTTTAACATCTAAAATCTTTTTGTTCTGATACACTTAATAAGAAAACATTTTGATGAGTTTATATAAAGAAAAAAAAATTGCGAAAAGAACTGTTAAGATTGCCTGAGGTCACCATATTATGATTTGGGTAAAGGTTGTATAGATGTAGACTCCAATAATAAGAACATGCTAGCATAACAATAAATTTATTAACAATATTTAAAGCGATAACTATTATCAAAATCTTCAAATCGCACCTAGCTGAGCGCGGAGACATGTTATTGCTGCAAGTTAGAGTGAGAGAGTGAGCATCTTATGCCCAGATTGATGACAGCGCCTCCTACGTGAAGTCATACTCAGCACAGTGCAGCTTGAAGTCGACAATTTATATTTAAATATTAGAATCAGAACCGCATTCACTACAGAACAATGAAATATCAATGAGTTGTGAAAAAAAACAAATATATTTACTTGCAGGCTTTCTCAAGATAGGTATCATTTTTTGACATTATAATTGCATTACCATTGTTTAAATAATGTAACATGAAACGTGAGCTTCAATTTTATTAACTAATTTATAGCTGCACTGAGAATAGGTTTTATTCTCATTACTTCTGGCACTGCATTTTCAGTTTCTGTTCTGATAAAAATGGTTTATGTTATGCCCTTAGAACTATTTATGAATACAATGCTTGTAAACTGTTTTTATATTACATTAATTTATGTTTATAACGCGTTTGGGGATGTAATTACTCGAAATAAAAGCTGAATATATTTTCAGTGATTTTTTTGTTAAACTGAAATATTAAGCTCGAAATAAAATGATATTTAATTGATATTTGTTGCTAAAAGTGTTAATTTGTTTAAGGTATCCGTCTATGTTGAAAACCCATTTTCGACCGAAAATCACAGTTTTTTTTTAATGTCTTGTCTGAAAGTCTATTCTTTTGAGTTTTCAAAACTGTTTTTATTTTACATCTCTGATGATCAGAAGTGAAATTAGAGACATTTTAGTATAGCATAACAGCTGAAAATGGATTAGTAAACAATGCGATAAAGAAGCATTTTTCACTGTTTTTACTTAAAATATTTAGCTTTTATTGTTTATATGTGCTTTGTACTATTCTCCATATACCAGATACTATTTTGGAAGATTTTAAGTGTGAATTTCTTTGTTTTCTATGAGATTGTTGCAAATTTAGTCAATTTTCAATAATTGCAGTATCTTGATTTTCCATTAATGATGTAATTTTGATAATAAACGTACGAAAAGCACATAAATTTTACTTATAACCAATATTAATCACTAAAAGTATCTCCAGATCATCCAGAATGCATACAAAAGTTAGTTGACTGAAAAAAATATTCAAATCTGTGGATGACGACTTAGTTGTAGATAACGATAATGACTCATGATGCTCAAGAAAAAGACTAAGAAAAAATTTTCATCACTTAAAATCTAAGAGAAATGAACTAAGCTGGCGAAAAGGAAGGACTAGTCTACAAAACTGGGGAGTATTGTAGATTTTTTTTCTTCTCATAGTAAATTAAAAACATAAACTTTAACCTCATTTTTCTCTAAATGTGATTTTTTCCAAAATTTCCAATTTTCAAACACGATAACTAAAATTCAATTTAAAATATCAGCCTGAAATTTGGCCTGCATATTAGTTATGATACTGTCTAGGTAATGAATCAAAATATACGTACAACAATGTTCCATTAGAAGGTTATGTAGCTTTTGCGTTTTGAAAAAAGGCCAAAATTCTTTAAAAATTCATGATTTCACACTTAAACTCTTATAATTTATATGTTTTTTGAGACATTGCAAAACTTTTGTTTCAGGACCTAGCCAATAGTTGAGTGATTATATATACTAAAGCATTTTACATCCTGGTCATTTGTTTTTGAACGACAATGTTTGAAAAAAGGTCAGATTTAGTGCAAAAAAGTTTTTTCAAATATTAAAAAAATATTTAATTAATATAACTTTTTCTATGATTTATTAAGTTTTAGCATAAATGTCATATAAAAATACAAAAATATTGCTTGAAATATCATTATTTAAAAAAAAGGCATCTGAATGTCTCAAATTATTCTTGACGATTGAAATGAAATTTTACAAATCTGCTTTTGAAATGGAGTCATTTCACATGACGTCACAATTCCAAGAGGAACGACACTGTCTTTTCTAACGTTGGCTGAGGCATCACTTTTTTTTTCTACTTCAAAATGCTCGATAGATGCCAAAATTACATTGGCGTGGTTAATTTAACATTTTTCATCCTAGTATGAATTGACTCCATTGCAAAGTATTTAGCTTTGAATGAGGTACATGTGCAACAAAATGCTTTCAAACATGTTTCAAAAAGTAAAAATAATTTTTTAAGTCAAAATGGTTAATATTTTTTTTACAAGAAATTCAGTCTCATATGTTGGGAAAAGTTGTTCAGCCTACTTTCCCCCTTTGAATAGTAAGTTAATTTGCTGAATGTTGTACTACATGTTATTGAACGAATCTAGCTTGGAGTAAAGTCATCTGTATAATTCACAGCTTAAGGAATTCTTCGTAACTTCCCCTCCCTCCAACAAAATATTTCTTCTTAAGCAAGCAATCGTTTTCACTTTCTTTTAGTATTACATTGCATGTCCAGTTTTCAATTCTGTTGTCTACATCCTGCGTGATTCTAGAAGTTAATAGCTACGAACAAAGATAATTGTGGTGTTTAAGGGTTCGTTCAAGAATGAAAAATCTGGATTACAAGCTGTATCTCCTTTATTCAGGCTTCCTTTAGTTATAGACAAATGATCTTTGTTCTTCTCAGTGAGAATATGCTACTTAGATGCAGTTCTATACTCCTCAGCGATAATAGAATGCAAAAACAGCTATCGTTCAGAGCACCCAGAAAAACTACGCTCCACTCCCTTCAAAACTCTCTCTGCCTTGCCTCCCCAAATTGCGGTGACTGGTGATCCTAGAAAAGTCACAGCAACCCCTGGGTTCAGTGCTCTCAAGTCTGCCATCTATCGGCAGTAAAAGAAATGTCACCAAGCTCTGCGCAATAACCGCCGATCTAAGCGATCTGAATCTCCGAAGCACTTCAATAATTTTCCTTCTTTAATACAGATTTTAACTGCAGAATTCTTATATACTCTGTTCTGTTTCATGATGAATATCCTGATAATTTGCAAAGCACCAAATCCTGTGAGATCTAACAGGGTTTGTAAATAGACGTTACAGAACACTCTTTCAAATTTTAATAAAAAAAATCTAAAGTTTTCAGTTAAAATAAAAAAAAAAATTGTTTACTGATTTATTGACCAATTCCATAAATTATGGTACATAAAATTGTAGTATCTTTGACGTATCTCTTTCAATGCTTTATGTTTGATGTTTAAATCACCTGTTTTAGTTTGGAACTTGGATAATATTTGGAAATAATTTTATCTCTTTTGGAAAAATGAAACCTTTCATCTCCATTTGTTCAGATACTGTTTCCATAAGTTTTAGGTCAAGCATCGTCATGAATTGCATATTTTTTGTCGTTATCGTCCAGTGTAACATTTTACAAAAAATGTTATCAAAACCATGCTTTTTCGCACCAGTTTTTCTATTAAAGATATAGTTTGAAATAAATATTTTGATTTTTTCGCATTCAAACCAGCGAGGAGGAAAATCATTCCAATGGTCTCCTGCAATATGCTGGAAGACCAGAAATGACTAAATCTAGTTCGAAGCTCACTTTAATCCTGACATCCCAGAGGACAGAAAACCGACATGGAAAGAAAATGCCCATCAAATGGGATGCAAAATTTGACTGTACCAGTAAATAAAATTTTATCCGTAGCATAAGAACCTGTAAATATTTCTTTCATAAAGATAACATGCACTTAAAGAGACATTCTCCCCAATAATAAATCTGTTTCGTGATGTCATACGTACTCCCTTCTGTGGTTATTGATGAACTCGAAGAGGGAGTTTGGCTCACCCTGCTTCACAGAAGCTAATAATGTTTTGCAACTTTCATCAATTCTTTTGTGTGATGTGCGTAATTTGTGCAATCATTTTCGTAAAAATAGCACGAATATTCGGGAAGATATAAAGGTTTCCTTAAAAAATCCCAAATTTTTCCGCATGTGTTTGGTTTATAATTTACAGAGTTTTTCTTGGAAATGTATTGCATTTACAGAGTAAGTAGTAATATATTAAGAAAGTACTGTATTAAAATGTCATGTAAATACGTTGAGTAGTAAAGGAGATATTAGCATTTGTAGTAAATAATTTTTTACTACGCATGCTCGACAGGTAGGGTCATTTGTCTTTCACATCTTCAGAGCCATATATAAAGCGCAACTTATATAAAAAGTCGAGTTCAATACCGTTAATATTCAGAAAGATATCGGCACTTTGTTCAGAGCTGTTTTATTTTTTATGTCATCTGCTGCCTCCAGATGGCGTTTGCGCACCCATGTTCCTATGCGATTCTGAAAGCTTATCGTATGCCTGACCTACTCTTAAAGTTTGGCCACGTTTTCACGTATCACCCTGTATATTTGAATATTTCAGGAATATTTCCTGTATATTTGAATACTTTCTAATATTTCAGAATAACTTTTAAGAGCAAGAATATGTTCAGTGTCAAACGCGATATACCAATAAAGTTTTAAATTTTAACTTTATAAACCGTTGTTAGGAAAAGGGAAAATTCAATTGATCTCTTGTGAGCTTTGTTTAACATTGTTGGTAGACCATCAGTCTCAGCAACGCTGATGTGATGGTAAGACGACGAAAAGTAGGAGTTTTTAGGAGGTTATCAAATGATTAACCCTTTAAGTACATATTTGCTTTATAAACCACCTATTTAAATTGTAGCCAGACGTGGATGCGATTTATAAACCACATGTTGTGTCTGTGGCTAATATACCACTAAATTATAAATATATATATATATATATAATTTTTTTTATAAATATAAATAAATAAAAATTTGAATTCATATTCTTAATTATAAAATGCATACTTTTTTAGTCAATGCAAATAATTTGGATTTACCATGGTATCACAATAAATACATAATATATATATTTCTTTACTTCCGCTTAGAGGAATCGGCTGTACTAAATTATTAATATTTGAGAAATAATATAGTTATTGGTGTATAATTTTCTTTCTTGTAATAGTATGAAGCATTCTATATATTCTGCAATTTTGATTTTCAAATAAATTTGTGTACAAGAAATATTTTACCATATTTGATGTTTAAAAATTTTGAATAGCAATACTTAAGGATTATTACAGCAACCAAGGCAGAAGGTTATATTGTGAGCTCATGCAAAATTTCTTCTTTTTCCTACGATTAGATTTGAAGTTCCATTAAATTATCTACTTTTGTTGTAAAACGATGCATATTCGAGGCATCGTATATTTCGAAAAGAAACGTCTTTCTTCATTTGATATTGTAATGCATATTGATTATACTAGATCAATATACTTTCTACATCAATGATATTTTTATCCGAATTTTGTGTTAACATGTTCAGCCTTCAGTAAAATCCATTGAAACAATGAAGGGTAGTTGTAAGGATTCGAATCACTTACCATTGTGCCACCGAGACGTCTATGAATTTGAACCTATTATTTGTAAATGGTTTTTGTGGCAACATGTTGTAATTCCATACTATTTAAGGTTTTTCTTGTTAATAAAATTTAGTAGATACATTGATGGCGTTGGTAATTGTTGTGTTTTGGCAATCCTTATTTAGATTGTATATTCTATTGGTGAATTAGGTCCTTTTAGAGTAAGAGGAAACTTAACGCGGGGTTAAGAAAACCTGACTGTAGTGATTTGAACTTGTAAATGAATAAATTGAAGGAAGTTTTTGTAAGAAGTTCAAGATGAAGGAAAAATGAGCATCATCCTTGCATTTAAGTGGACTATCAGAGCTTTAATATGGAAGAGTTGAAATCTGCTAATTACCCAATGGAACAAACGTAAAATTTCATGGAATTAACCCCGTTAAAAATTTTAACTACCCAGAAAACTGAAAAAAATTTAATTGTATCATTATAATGTAAGATTAAAAATCTTTACAGATTATTTAAAAATCAACAAAAACTTTTAAAAAATGATACGAAGTTCAATGGTGGACAAAACAGTTATCAGGCTTCTGTTTATCTTGAAAACTCTAAGTTGCTCTAAATTTCAGAAAAGCATTCTTATTAAAAGGAAATGTATTCGTTTAATAAATGTTTTTGTGTTAGCAGAAATTAGCTTGAATCTGTTAAACATTTCGATATTGCTTTTTTCAGGCTGATTCAAAATAATATAAATGTATTTATTTTCTCACTTTCATTATTTTATTTAATTCTCTACATTCTACAATTATTCACGAAATTTTCGGAAACGTTTTAAATTATATGCATCATATTTTGATTGTTTATTTTTTGGAATATTGTCTAGTACCTTAGCAAGTCGAATCAACTCTCATATTTTAAAAAGGACAAATTCATACCTTGAGTATTAATATCAGTTTTCCTATAAATCGATTGTCGTATTGGAAGACACAGATGTATTGTATCCGAATTTTATACATGACATATATTCTTCACAACGGAAGAAATGATCAACAAGTACATAACCTTAAATTTTCTGACTTGTTACAAAAGAAAAACTCAAAAAAGAAGAAAATTAAAATATGATTATCATTAAGTACGGATGGAAGAAAAATAAAACAAATATTTCCGGGAAATGAATTCACAGGGAATTCAGAATGGATGTTTACAAACTTTATGGATTGGTCAGACATATGATAAACGAAAAAAAAGTTCCACTATAGGGCACTGTTTTTCAGTGAATTAAGTAAATGAAAAGAATATACAAAATAAAATGTGCAATGGAATACAAATTTTTAATAGCTCAAAAACCCACTTACTTGAATATTTTAATAACTCAAAAATCCAGCTACGCGAAGCGTATATCGCTTCAAGACAGAACATTCCTTGAACACTTAGTTTGAACACACCAAATGTTTGTTGTTGGTGTCCTACTTGCCGTTATCGTATCTGACATGCTATATAGGTCTTATAATGTCGTTAAACATGAATTGAGTTTATCTGGTATTCTAAATTTGCATTCCATTCATTCTGAGTTACACATTTGATCTGTTGAATCCTTTTCTTGTATTAATTCACCGACAAGGAGCCCCATGTAACATAGTTCTTTTTATCTTCTTCTTTAGTTTGACCTTAGGAAAATAGTATAATTTTTAAATATATTCAATCATGCCTTTCGGTTGATTTTATTTTCTGCCAGTGTATGTATTCATCTTTACGCTTTTATTTTTTTCTTCCTTTTTAAGAAGAAAAAAATGCGAGTTTTCGCTTTTTTCGGTCTCTACGCAGCGCCGCCATTTCTTGAGCAGAAAATGCCGTTATAATAAATACCGTTATATATAAAAAATAAGCCTTGTTGTTTGAAAATTTAGAAATTTTGTCACTGAAACCGTAATTATGAGAGTTGGACTACTGTTTACTTGAGCGCATACCGCATAATGCATTCAATCAGAATCTTTTTCTGTTTCATGAAACGGTGTGTTTGCTAGGGTGTCATATAGAGGTAATTTTTTTCATTTTAGTTACCCGACGATAGTAAAATTGCTTTTGAAAACAGTGCGTTCCATTTTGAGTTCACGTAAAAAGCTTAAAATTTTAGAATTTAGGTGGAAAACTGAGATTCTTACTGCTTTACACAAATATACGTACTAAGGCGTTTTAAATTATAAAAGGTCATCTTTCTGAATAATTTGTTAATATGATTGATTCTTTATATTCTATTTTGATAAGAGTGTATAATTTTGTAATTCATCGCCTAATTCAGAATTTCGTTAAGAAAGTACTCAGAAATCGAGAAACCACGCACGCCTTAACCAACCATCCAACCAAATATAGTGAATTAAATTATCTTGATTTTATCAAGGACGATGTCTAAACTTTTAATTTCGGCATTGTGAATCTTGACAGTGAACTTTCTCAAATAACGCAATTTTTATTTCATTTTCCGCTCATATTTTCTGCAGATTCTATGACTAGTTTGACTTATTTTTCAACTGCTACGGTATGGAACGAAACATTTCAAACATCAAACTCAGAGTTTTATCTTGCAGACCTGAAGAAATAGGTTCTTTTGTCACGTTTTGTACAATTGGAGGGCCAGACAAGTTATATTATGTGCAATCTATCAGCCCACTGTAGTCCGTGACATCCAAATTTATTGAGGGAGCCTTAGTTCTAGTGTTTCTTACAGCCTGATCAGGATCACGTAATTTATCAAAATTATTTTCCATAGAACAACGCTTTTCCAGTGTTTTTCCGTCCCAATATTGAAATAAACGTCTGAATTATAGCTCGTTGGTTTGCAGCTATCAAATTAACCACTGCAATGGACGCTGAATGGTAACATCTATGTGGCTGATAACACCATTTTTCCACCTTGTGTTAGTTGCTGTGTCACCATAATTTATCGCTTCCATTTTTTTCATGTCAATATCATTATCGTCCAAGTACTTCAAAATGTACCTGGCTATTTAGTTGCCGGTTTCACTTACGTGTGTGATCTTTTCTTTTCTTGAAAATTAGTTTTATATTTTCTGCTATCAAACATATTTCCTTCGCTTCTATCGGCCTGCTCTGTCTTGTTCTCAAGACTGTCGTCTTCTGTTTCTCTCTTCATATCTTGCTTTTATCGATAACTAGCAAGGTATCTTTTCAGAAATCATTCCAATATCTCCAGAAACACTGGAAAAAATAAGAACTGTTGCTCTATGAGGAACACCAAATCATTTCTGGTAGAAAACTGTTATGAGGAACTTATTTTTTTCTCTGGCTCGTGTAAAAGATTATCGTAAAATTTCTGACATAAATCGCATGATTTGAGAAAGGGCAACAAAATCAAATTATTTGAAATGTTATGTTGCCTGAAAACGCGGATTTAAGTGATGATATCTTAGATACTCGAAAATTCAACATTTTCGACCCACCCTACTGTACACGGTGATCATAGAAATGTCGTAAATCGAAAAGTAGGTAAATGGCACAAAAATTAGTTATTCATTAAAATGCAATATTGCCTGAATAAATCTCAGATTTAAGTGATGATATCTTAGATAAGTTTGTGGAAAAAACTCGCTAATTCAAAGAAATTACCATTTTGATGTCTGAACTTTTCACTCGTACAATAGGCACACTGAATTAGTATTCTCAACATTAATGCATCGACTTACGATGGATTTACAGAATTATAGAAAAGACACAGGATTGACTTACACTAGAAAATATCCCAGACATTTTAGGTACTTTTCCAACAAAAACATAGAAGTTGACCAATATATATTAATAGTATGCATTGTAATGTCTGTAGGTCATCCTCTCCTTGAACTCCTAGAAAAAAATTCATGGCAAACTGTGATCGTCATTGCTATGAAACGTAGAGTTGGTAGGCAATCCCGCTACTCTCTGTTCGAAAAGTTCCTTTCGGGCAGTTACGTTACTGTTCTACTGTTACTGTTACTGTTCTACGTCCGTTACTGTTATCAATTCCTTTCCAAAAGGAAAATTAATGGGCTCTGTCTTCAAATAGTGATATATGCTTCTCCAAATTCACACCGAGATTGACAATTTACGAAAGAGAGCTCTACTGTTTAAAATGGTCATTTCTAGGTATAATTTGTTGTTCCAAAGAATGTTACATCCTACTTCATGTAAAATATGTAGTGTCAAGAATCGTAAAGAAGCGAGATGCAAGTATTCAAGCTTGAAAAGCCCTTAAAGAGTCAGAAGATTTCCCTCTGAGTTCTCCATCTCCATCAAGAACATTTCTAAATCCTGAGAATTATTAGCCAGAATTTAATTGAGTTCTATTAATGCAATTATAGTTAATGCAAAGGGCATTCGATTCCGAAAGCTGTTGAGACTTAAAGATTCAAATATATCTGATTAACATTTGAATAATAATAAATTAAATAAACTAAAACGAAATTGCATTCCTGACTCTCTATGTAGGAAACTATGTTATGTGATAATTTTTGCAAAATTCTTCGAATATCCTTCAAAACTGGAAATAGTCATTTTACAAACTCGTATTTATCAACAAAAAATAAAATTATAATACATTACGTGAACATTTACAACTTTAAAGAGTTCAATTATTCCAAACTTAATGCCGGTATGAAACTGATTTGAAAGACAGGCAATTTTCTTGAGAAATAATTTAGCAATTTCTCTTGAATAGATATGTATTTGAATCATTTACATCTGTATTCGTTTTCAAAAATAACTTTTTACATTAAATAACGTAAATTAAACCAAACAATTCGATGTGCAGAGACGTGTTTATATAATTACTACCATTATTTTAAAGGAAAAATTTTCTACATAAAAAAATTCATATATTTTAGCAGCAAAGCTTTTTTTCTTGTAGCATTTATTTTATGTGTGACACTTATTTATATAAGGTGTACCAGTAATTTAAAAAAGTTCTTTCTGATATAAAATTTCTTAATTTTTAACGCCGATAACTTTTGAAGTTTTGACTTTCTCTCTTTTTTCTCGGAATTTTATATCTTGACTTGTTAACGAAAATATGAACTGCGTTGTTATAATTTATCTGGATGAATTATTAACATGTGAAAGTCATAATGGGCGAAACTAAAAGTGTTGAGATTGGATTATTATTTGTGTCCTATACGATAAAATGGGATACGAAGATTCTTTCTCCGGTTCATTAAACAATAATAGATAGAGAGCATGGGAGGTCAACAAAGAGAAACACAGAATACAAACACGAGCACGTAAAAATTACTATTTGGAATTACAATGTGCCGTTCTATAATGCATGGATCAAAATCTATCAAATGTTTCAGAGACTCGAGTATACGACAAGTTTAGTATGAGGTTGAAATCTTTAAGTTTAATAAACAAAAAATTTCTACCAATAAATTTGTAAAATATCATCGAATTAACTGAGATAATTCAGTAATCAAATAATTAAATGTACTGAAATAATCGAATATTCGAGCAGACAGTCATTACAAAGGTTTCAAAAAATGAGATCAAAATACTGATTGAATATTGATTAATGAAGAAATTAAATGAAATTATGGAAAATAAATTTTCAGCAATCTAAAAATCACACAGAAACTGAATGCAAAGATAATCCAAGCTTTAAAGGCGCTTAAAGAGTCAAATAATTTTCCTCTCAATTCTTGAACTGAATATAGGATTATAGATGAAGCAAGGTGCATATGAATCCGAAAGTTTTGGAATATTTATGACTCACATCTTTCAGATTAATATTTAAATATTAAAAAAATTAAATAAACTAAAACTCACATGCTTTTCTGACTCTTTTCCCAATCAGGTAAATGTCATATAATGTAACCTCGATCTGCAGTAAATGGTACTATAATAGAATAAGGGAACAAGCATCAATTATAAAGAGTGTAATTAATATAGAGTTGCCGGCGGTATGAGGTTGATTTGAATTGCCTGACAACTTTGTTACTAAATAATTCAGTAAATTTTCTTGAATAGATTCGCCTTAGAATCAATTTCTTATATGTATTTACTTATAAAAGTCATTTATACATTAAACAGCGTAAGTAACATTAAACAATCAGATTTGCAAAACCTTGTTTATAAAAGCTATACCACTAATTTTTTACAGAACATTTATATATAAAATTTATTTTGATAGAATTCTAGACACTAATTTCATTATGTTTCATAATTCTTTTATTTAAAGCTAGGATTCTTATATCCTGGCTGGTATAAAAATATAATAGTTGAACTTTTTATTATTTGATGCGGATGATTTATTAAAATGTGAAAGTTACAATACGCGAAGCTAAAAGTTCTGCGATTGAATTAATAATAGTGTCGAATACGATTAAAAAAGAGTCAAAAGTTTCTCTCTCGGGATCGTTAAATTTTAAAAGACATAGAGCGTAGAGGATCGATGCACAGAAGCTCATAAGTCTCAAAACGAAATTGAAAAAAATTACCACTTGTGATTATAATGTATCTTTGAGTAGCGCACGGATTAAAGCCTATCGATTAATTTCAGAGACTCGATTACACAACAAGCTCAATGTGAGTTTCAAATCGTCTTTAAGTTAATGATACTTCTCTTCTTAAGTTAAAATACTTCTAGTGTGGTGCCAGGAGAACTACACGATGCTAGAGCCTGATTAATCTTGAACTACTATTGTGATATCGTACTAGAGCTTTTGAACTGTGAAATTTTCATTTTTAGTTGTTCTGTTTTAGTTTCGTTCTACGATATGGCAACCATCTTCTGCCATAGATATATATTGTTATGTTTTATGAAATAAACTGCTTAATATATTTTCTATAGGTTCTTCAAATGTGTAGTTCTCAATTCGAGAATTAGTTCTGAAATTTGTTTCCTTAATTGGAGACAAAGAGGCTTTATAGCAAGCATACGTCTCAAACATATCTGTTTACTAAACCTATACTAAATAGTTTCTTCTTTCCGTTATATTTTTATTTAGGAAGCGTTTAAGTTAAACGTCTTGTAATATGCTTATATGGTAGGATGACATAATTCAGGAGTCAGGTAGCGATTCATCCGACCATAAACTGGTGATCACGGAAACTTTAGTTTAGTTCCTTCGCCGTCAGATTGTGCTATCGCTAATTTGTTGTGAAGAATGGGCCAAAGAATGACAATGATGAGTCTGATACTAAATAACTTTCTGTTTCTGTTGAAGACTGCCCGTTTCGCTTTTAAACAGTCTCGATTTTGGCGTAATAATGTGGAATTATGGTTGAGTCAAATCGAATCCCAGTTTTTAATAGCAGGTATTAGTCAAGAGGACACAAAATTCCATTTGTAATAGCTATTCTTGAAGAGGATATCTTAAGTTATGTTTCTGATCTAGTTAGATGAAAACCCAATGATAAACCGTATACACAATTAAAAGGTCGTCTGATAACTCAACTGACTGACACTGAATCTGTCCGTTTACGCAATTTGCTCTCTGATATGCGGCTAGGTCATAAAAACCCTCTCAGTTGCAGCACGAGATGGAAGATTTGTCTTTAAGTAAACTAGAAGAATCTGTTATGAGAATGCTTTTGCTCCAACGCTTTCCAATAATAACCTAGCAAATTTTATTGACTAGTACAGACAAACTTGCGAGTCTCTCACTCACAGCAGATAAAATCGCAGAAGTATCTTGTGTAGGACTAGAACTCGGTCGAAGTCGAATCAGCACGTTTGAATAAATTGGAAGCTCAAATTTCGGAGTTAGCCTCTGCTGTGAATCAGTTTCGAACTAATTGCAAAATATTTTGTAATACGTCCCCTCATCGTAGGTATTGAACTCTTTTCCCATCTCGTACTCAATCATTTTGTTGGCATCATTCTAAATGTAGAAAAAAATCGCTGAAGTGTGTTCCATCTCGTGAATTTTCAGAAAATAAGTAAGTCTGTCAGTTGAAGCGAGTGCTGATACGGGAAGAGAGGCTAGTCTCTTATTCATTCAGGATGTCAAATCCAGTAATCGGTATTTGATTGATAGCGGAGCCTCTGTTTCAGTTTTTCCTGTTAATCGTTCTGCCAAGTGCAATCGCTCATCGCTAAAACTTATTGCTGTGAATAGTTCTTAGAAAAGTTTATTTCGTGTTAAAAATAAATTAATCGATTTAGGTTTCGGTCGGTCATTCAATTGGAGCTTTATTGTCGCAGGTTTTCCCCGTCCTCTTCTAGGTGCTTATTTTCTGGAAAAGTACGGCCTCCTTGTCGACATTAAAAATAAAAAGTTGATTGATATTGAACGACATGGAACAACTCGTGATCATTTAGTTTTCGGCTCATCTCTAGGTATAACTGTTTTATTCGGAGATACACATTATCATAGACTCTTGTTTAAATTCCCAAATTTAACAAATCCTTCTCTAAACATCGTGCCAAAGTTGCACGGGATTACATGCTGCATTCTTACTAAAGAACAGTCAGCTTTTTCACGTGCCAGGAGACTAACTCCGGAGAACCTGAAAGCTATGAAGAAGGGTTCAGAAATTTGGTTGTTCAGGGTATCTCACGCAATTCAAAAAGCCCTTAGGCTAGTCCTATTCATTTGGTACTAAAAAGACAGAATGGCAAATTCGTGGTGACTATCGCTGTATTAATTCGGTAACTGAATTAGGTCGGTACCCCTTGTCACACCTTCAGGTTTTCGCATCTGAATTATGCAGTAAAACAGTGTTTTCTAAATTAGACTTAAAACTGGCGTATTATCAAATCCCTGTCAAACCTTAAAACGGCGCACAAAAAATGGCGCAGATTACTCCTTCTGGTTTATGTGAATTTCTTTACATGCCTTTTGGTTTGAAAAACGCCTCATACCATTCATAGATTTTTGGATGATTTACTGCCGGATTTAAATTGTTTTGCCTATTTGTATGCCATTTTGATAGCTTCTGTTGACCATGAATCCCACTATAAGGATTTGGAGCAGGTCTTCCAAAGGTTAAATGAATAAGGTTTAGTCCTAAATGTTTAGAAGTGCATTTTTGAGGCTAATAAAATTCCCTTTCTTGGTTGTGAGGTTTCTAAAGATGGCATTTCACCTTTAAAAGAAAGTGTTGAAGCCCTTGTTAATTGCCCGCAACCAAAAGATGTAAGCGCCTTCAGAAGTTTTCTTGCTATGAATAATTTTTACCGTTGGTTTATTCCAAATATCGCGCATCCTATATGACCTTGTTAAAGGTAAAAAGAAACAAGACAAAAGTACCATAGATTGGAGTGACGCTGCCGTTCAATCTTTTCAGACATGCAAAAATTCAATTGCTCAGGCAGCTCTTTTGGTTCATCCAAATTCTGAAGCCAAACTTTCACTAGTAGTCGATGCATCTAGTGCAGGTATATTGGGAACGTTACAGCAAACTTTTCTG
The DNA here is from genome assembly GCA_013235015.1 of Araneus ventricosus. Lineage (NCBI taxonomy): Eukaryota > Metazoa > Arthropoda > Arachnida > Araneae > Araneidae > Araneus > Araneus ventricosus. The sequence continues at coordinate 36,696 of BGPR01012135.1, forward strand.
AGAAACACTCAGACTCTTGCATTTTTCTCTCGGAAATTAACTCCAGCAAAATCTAAGCATAGTACGTATGTTCGCGAATTACTTGCTGTTAACTCTTCACTCAAGCATTTTAGACATTTCCTCGAGGGTCGTGATTTTATTATATACACAGACATAACATTTAACATTTGCTTTTCAGCAAACGGGTGATAAGACATCACATCGGCAGCTACGCCATCTTGAATATATACATCAGTTTAGCACAGACATCAGATATTTTTCTGGTGTTCAAAACACAGTAGCTGATGCAGTTTCTCGTATTGACGAAATATGTATTCCTTCAGAGGTCGATTATGAGAAATGGCAAGAGCACAGGCTGATGACGAGGAACTTTTTACTTTTCAAAGTGCAAATTCTAATTTAGTTTTTAAAACTATTTCTTTAGCACTTCAAAGTACTCCTTTACATTGTGATGTTTCTACAGGAAACTATCGTCCTTTTGTGCCGAAACCATTTCGGACAACTATAATTAATATGATTCACCCACTGGCTCATTCTGGTGCAAAAGCTACAACTAATGGTGTTAAGCAACGTTTCATATTAACATCATTAAGAAAGGATTGCACGGAATTTTGCAAACATTGCATCCTTCCCAAAAGTCCAAAGTCAGTCGTCACGTTAAATCCCCAAAGTATGATTTTCCATTATCTTCCGCAAGATTTAGTCATATTCATTTGGATGTTGTAGGTCCCTTACCTCCTTCTAAAGGATACAAATATTGTTTAACAGTGATGTACCGATTTACACGCTGGTCAGAGGTATTTACTATGATAGATCAAACATCTAATACCATTGCAGAGACTTTCTACTCCGGCTAGATTTCACGCCTTGGAGTACCAGAAGTCATAATTACTGACCAAGGCACGAACTTTGAAAATGACCGTCTCCATTCCCTTGCCAAGTTTACGCAAACCGTATGGTAGAAATATTCCTGCAAGCAGCTCTACGTACCCCAAAAGATTTGGACGTAAAGTGCGTTTACTCCTGTGTGTGAAGTATCGTCCCTCGGTCTTGGGGGAGGGGGACTACTGTGGTGCCGTGAGAACCATACTATGCTAGAGCCTGATTAATCTTCGGATTATTATTGTGATATCGTGCTAGAGCTTTTGAACTGTGTAATTTGCATTTTTAGTTTTTCTGTTTCAGTTTTGTTTCACGATATGGCAAGAGTTTTCTGCCATTGATCTATTATATATTACCAATATTGTGTTTCGTGAAAGAAATTGCGCAATACCTTTCCTATAGATTCTTCATTGTGTTATATTTTTATTTAGTAAGCGTTAAAGTTTAACGTCTTGTAATATGCTTATATGGTAGGATAACATAACTCTGGAGTCGCGCAGTTCTTCATCCGGCCATACTAGAAACACATTTGTAAACTATCATCCGAGTGTGCCGAAATAATTCAGTATTGTGGTGCCTGGTGTTTAGATGAATGCTATATTTAAAAAGCTATAAAATATTTTTTATCAACGTGAAAAATTAAATCTTAAGCAAATAATTGCAATAAAAAATCTATAACTCGAAATTTTCTTTGAATGACATCAGTAAATAAAACCTATATAAATATTTCTCTTGTGCCACTCCTAAACGATGTCATTTTATCTATAGGATTTGGCAGAAACTACGGCAATTGATGGATCACGTGATTTCTCTTTCCAAATATAAGAAAAGTGAGAAATTTGGTTTGAGCCTTCTTTCCGAGGAATTAGGCGTGAAACCTTGATGTTAAATTTATCGAAAAATTAATAAAAGCAATTTAAGATGCAAACGCAACAATTGAATAAAGTTTTTAAAAAATTAATGAAGACGAAAAAGAAATGAAAATCACGTTTGCAATTATGTGAACTATAAGAACTTTGATATGGAAGAGTTAAAATCTGCTAATTACCATATTGACAAAATGTAAAAATTCAGTGAATAAATATTGAATTAATTGAATTTTAATTTAACTAACCAGGAAACAGAAAATACTTAACTATAACCACACTAAATATTTATAATATATCCATAAAATTCTTCTCATATAATTTAAAACTCATAATAAAGTTAAGAAAAAATGATTCGAAAGTCAATGGGGGAGAAAAAAATTGTTACTCTTCTTTTTATTTTCAAAACTTCCACTTACACTAAATTTCAAAGAAACATTCCCATTAAAAAGAGATATAATTTATTTAATAAATCTCTTTGAATGAAAATTTATCATAAATTAACATCGATATGCTAATCATTACTATTTTGTTTTTTTAGACTGATTTGAAATAATATCAATTCAAATATTCTCACTCTCATTATTTTACATTATTTTCCGCATTTTGCAAGAAAAAATAATTTTTTTGAAACGCTTTAAATTATAGCCTGAAGCAAGTTTTGATATTTAATTTTTATTTTGAATGTAGAAAAGAACGAGAGCAACTCGAATAACCTCTCATATTTTAAAAAGGCCAGATTCTTACCTCACAATAATTATCAATTTTAGTTTTAAATCGAATATCCTATTGAAAGACACAGATGCTATGTATCCGACTTGTATACATGGAATGAGTGAAGAATACATTCCAGAAATAATCAAAAAGTACATAACAATCATTTTCTGTCTTGTTATAAAAGAAAATTTTGAAATAATTAAGGAATTAAAATATGATTATGATAAGGTACAGATAGAAGAAAAATATTCGAAATATTTCCCGGAAATGAATGTGCAGGTATGCCAGAAATGTCTTTTACAAACTTTATAGATAGGTTGGGGATATAGAAACAAGTAATTTCTTTAAAAATGACATTGAGGCAGAAAAGAAATGGAGTCCGCTAAAGGTGGATAGTTTCTAGAGAGTTATATACATCAAAAGGATATAACAGATAAATTGCGCAAAGTAATAAAGTTATTAATAGCACAAAAATTCAGTTGCATTAATAACATGCGAAGCGTACACCGCTTAAAGACTGCACGCCCCTTAAACACTAAATTGTCCCGTGTTTTTTCACAAAAATGCATTCAAATACAACGCAGATCACACAAAAAATTGATGAAAGTTGAAACCAGTATCAACTTTCGGTGAAGCAGGTTAGAAAAATCACTTTTTGATTTCATTAAATTCTGGTCGGGCCCTTGTATGCCCTCCTGACCGAAATCCCAATGTGAATTGGGATTTCGGTCAGGAGTTACATCAGGGACTTACATTCGGTCAGGAGTACATTTGGGTCCAAAGTGATTTTTCTAACCTGCTTCACCGAAAGCTGATACTGGTTTCAACTTTCATCAATTGTGAGTTAAAAGCTATCTCTTATATGGTCAATGCCTAATATCATCTCTTTTATCTCAAATTTCGAATTTTTTCGAATATATTCCTAAGGGCTGGATGAACTTTCCTTGAACTTCGACCATATATAGAATAGGTTTTAACTCACAATGCAAGTTCTGTCACGAGGGCATTTAAAGGATTTACCGGAAATTGATGAATTCGAAAAGAGATTTTGACTCACTCCCTTTCACTGGAAGCTGATAATGGTTCGCAACTGTTATCAATTCTTTTGAGTCATGAGCGCAGTATTTACATGCATTTTTATGTGACTTAACTACCCTTAATGTTTGGCCATACATTTTTGAAATTTCCTGTATGACGCTTGACCTTCCCTTAAAGTTCGTAAAAAACATTTCTCAACAATTTCTATACAGGATACCCACGAAAGTTCTGTATCCCATCCCACTCCACACTTTAACTTCAGAACGGTGAGGACGGCTGTTTTCACTTTTAGTTTTGTTTCGGTATGTTAAAAGCAGAAAGTGCTTACAGCGATCCCTAGCGAAAAAAATTGGAACTTAACATTTGGATCTCGGAAAATGTACAAGATATGGTAAAAAAAGTGAGTTATAAAATAATTATCTATTTAATAAAAGAAAACATTTTACACAGAGAGAGCCTAATTGCTGGAAGTACCACTTACCTGCAATTAGGCTCATTCATCCTTCTTTATCAAATTACTTTCCTTCAGACGCGATATACATTTCATATCTGTTTAATAAAAACTCATCACTTTATTTTAAAAATAAAGTTTAATATGATGAAATTCATTTTTATAACAAAAATGTTGTTGTTTAAGCAATTTTACGTCTTAATTACAAAACTTGCTCTTTTTGACTAAGCATTCATGGATAATTTGCTTAAAAGTTGCTGTTGCAAAAGCGAGGTCTCAAAAGAGTTCTTTAATTTCTACCTGTATGGAGCACGTAATTCCATTTATCGAATATCTGCAGGTGTCTATAGCTTTTGGGCGATCATTGACAGCTTGTCTGCTAATGGTACCAGCTGTTTGGCACCATTTTGTGAAGGTCTTAGGTTCCATAAGATAACTCATTTTCAGTGTTATATTTTAGTCGCACAAGTTTGTTATTTAGAAATAAATTTTTGTAGTTGAAAATCCTAATTAAGAAAATTATTCAGTTTTAAGTTTTCCTAAAAAATTAGTTTTCGATCGTTTAAATGCACATTAAGTAAAGTAGATTCTAACATTCCATTGCTCTTTCTCAAAATTTTGGCGTAGTGTATTTTTTAAATAACTAAGAGGCTCTGCCCCCTGCTCGCTAAAGCTCGCCAACCCCCAGGAGGATTGCTCTGCTATCCTCTGGGGTTTGCTACGGAAACGCTGCTCGCTTCGCTCTCTACAATGAAGACACTGGGTGTCCTAGCACAGTTGTTACAAAATCTTTATATATATATATATAACACCCCCTGCTCGCTCCGTCATCAACACCCAAGAATCACGTTGTGATTCTTTTGGGATCACTATGTGATACCAGCTCGCTTCACTCGCTTGCCGTGCAGTTATCCGTTTCTTCTAGTATGAGGAAATTATAAGTACATTAATTACTAAAAGTAAATTTAATTTATTTGAAATTGCATGAACTCCTAAAATTAATTTTTCATCAGGTTCTACAATTAAAATCTTCTGGTAGCACAGATATATATGTAAATGAATTTGAAAGGTAATATTTATAATTCAAAAATGATTAAAAATCAAAATTATTTTCATCAATTAGAAAATAGTCATTTGAAACTTCTTGGCATACACTTTTGACTATTTATTCAACAGTTTTTTCAACATAACTTCCTTCCACCAAAATTTTAAGTTTAAAACTGATAAGATAGCCTTTTCCAAATCTTCAAAATAAATTTTTAAAAATTGCTTTTCCCACCAAAATTTCAAATATGCCCTCTTACAATGAAATGTAATTCAGAAAAGCTTCCCCACATGTATACATGCTTATTCCAATAATTATTGAGTCAAGAAAGGTATAGTGTTTTACGTGTGTTATAGTGTGGCGCATTTTATTCCATGCAAATTAGCAAAATATAGGAGATCCATTTAAAAAGAGTTGTTGCTTCCCGATCCCCAGACCTTCATGTGGAACATGTTTTGTTGTTATAAAATTCTTAAATTATCTTATATGTATGCTACATGTGTAGTTTAATAAAAAATGCCTGGCCACGGCAAAATAATGAACCAATTTCCTTCGCTCAAACAAATTCTCATCCCTTCATTATGTTCTCCACAAAATTTCACTACTTTCTGAAAAATAGTTTCGTCTGCAGACATCTTTAAAATAAAGTGGTTTAATTATGGACACACTGTATGTGTTGCGTGATTGTTTCAACTAGTTGTATTTTCCTTTTAGAGAATATACTCCAAAAATATTTAAAAAACTTATATTTTCTGATCAGTTTTAAGTTCTGAAGTAGTAATTTATCCTTGTGTTTGCTTGACCACTTGTTATAGGAAAAATGATGTCTTTGTACAGTTGATACAATTGACTCCAGAGCACAATGATACGCGTCTTCCGTGTGCAACAGTGTGCTTAAAATGCAGCAAAGTTACTCTATCGTTTTAAGAAATAGAAAAAAATTAAAATTAAGATAAAATTAAGTATTTTTTTGAAATTTTACTCATATCAAATCTTTTGTCAAGATCAAGGAAAACAGTTAAATAATATTAAATAAGTAATAATATAAATATTTCTAATATATAATTATAAACTTTTTAATATAAAAAATAACGTAGATTTAAAAAATTATGCTTTAAGAATTTTGTTATATTTATGTTTCGACCTCGAGTAAGGATTAAGTTAATATTTTATTAAAAATAATAATTTAAAAATCCTAAATTTATGAATACATCATTGCCTACTTTTCTCTTTGAAATTAAAATTTGCTCTAGAAATATTTGACAGTTTTGAAAGAGAACTATAACAAAAATTTAAAAAAACAATATGAAGTATTTTACGGCTTTTCCAGCATGAATAAAAAAAAACACTTTTATTCAACTGGAAATTTTTTTCAGGTATTTGAAGATCAATTGTTCAACATATTAAAAAGAATCCCATGAAATATGCCTTTCATTTCGCAATATATTTCGGGAAATTTTGCAAAACTTATGAGAGTATAAGAACACACAGAAACAAAATGCAAATATTATCCAAACTTTAAGAGCTCTTAAAGAGTCAAATAATTTCCCTCTCAATTCTTAAAAGTCTTACAGAATATTTCACAACACTATAAATTCCTTAACCGGAATTGAGTGAACTGAATACAGGAGGAAACGCCCGTTAGCATGAAACACACAGAAAGAGAACAGGGTCTCACTCCAGAGTTTGGTAAACGATCACAGCGCCATCTACACTGGACAACACTGATTTTAAATGAAGCAATGTGCATATAAACCCGAAAATTTGAAATATTTAAGATTCAAATATACTGATTGATATTTAAATATTAATAAATTAAATAAACTAAAACTCACATGCTTTTCTGACTCTTTTCCCAATCAGGCAACTGTCATATTACGGAACCTTGATCTACAGTAAATGATACTATAATAGAATATGGGAACATGTCATCAATTGAAAAGAGAGTAATTATTCTAGAGTTGCCGGCGGTATGAGGTTGTTTTGAATGCCTGGTAATTTTGTTATTAAATAATTCAGTAAATTTTCTCAAATAGGTCCACCTTAGAATCAAGTTTTTACATATATTAACTTATAAAACACATTTATATGTACATTAAACTGCGTAAGTGATATCCAACAATCAAATTGAAAAAAACTCGTATATAAAACTGTACCACTAACTTTTGAAAGAACATTTTTATATAAAATTTATTTGCAGAAATTGAAACGCTTCAGCATTTCTAACGAACGCTTTTCTTTTATTTAAAGCTAGGATTATAAAATCCCGGCTGGTAAACAAAAATAAGAGTTGATATTTTTATTTGATGCGGATTATTCATGAAAATGAAAAGTTACAATACGCGAAGCTAAAAGTTCTGAGATTGATTCGGATAGGATAAAAAAGTGACCAAAGTTTCTCTCTCGGGATCGTTACATTTTAAAAGACAGGCTCAACACACAGAAGCTCATAATTATCAAAATGAAAAAAAATTACTATTTAAGATTATAATGTGTCGTTGTGAAGTGCGCTGATTAAAGCCTATCAATTGATTACACAACAAGTTTATATTTAAGATCTAGTTTGGATTTGATATTTAATTTTTATTTTGAATTTGGATAGAAACGAGAGCAACTCGAAACACCTCTCATATTCTAAAAAGGCCGGATTCACATATGACAATTAATATAATTTTTATTTTAGAATCCAATATCTTATTGAAAGACACAGATGCTATGTATCCGACTTGTATACATGGAATTTTTGAAGCATATATTCCAGAAATAATCGACAAGTACATAACAATCAATTTTCTGTCTTGCTATAAAAGAAAATTTTGAAATAATTAGGGAATTAAAATATGATTATGATTACGTAGAGACAGAAGAAAAGTATACGAAATATTTCCCGGAAAGGAATGTACAGGGATGCCAGGAAGGCCGTTTACAAACTTTAGAAGTAGATTGGGGACATAGAAACACGACAATTTTTTAAAAAGAACATTGAGGGAGAAAAATAATAGAGTTCGCTACAGGTGGCTCTTTCCTAGAGAATTATGTAAATCAAATGGATATAACAATTAAATTGCGCAATGTAATCCAAATATTAAGCTAAAAAAAACTCAATTGCATGAATACCATGCGAAGCGTATATCTCTTACAGACTGCACGCCCATTAAACACTAAATTGTCCCGTCCTTTTTTTCACAAAAATGAATGCAAATATTGCGCAGATCACACATAAAAATTGATGAAAGTTGAAACTACAGTATCAGCTTTCTGTGAGCGGGTTAGAAGAATCCCTTTTCTATTTCATTAATTTCTGGTGGGGCCTCTCTATGGCCTCGTGACCGAATTTTGAATGTGAATTGTGAGTTAAAACCTATTCCTTATATGCTCGAAGTTGGAAAACATTCATTGAGCCTTTCGGGAGATATTCGAAAAAAGTTGCATTATCAGCTTTCTGTGAAGCAGATTAACTCACTCGCTTGTGTCTGAACAAACTTTAATATTAAATGAGGCACACAGAATCAAATTTCGAATATATTCCTCAGAGCAGGATGAGGTTTCCTTGAACTTCGACGAGATATAGAATAGGTTTTAACTCACAATTCATATTGAAAATTCGGTCACGAGGGCATTTAAGGGACGGACCAGAAATCGATGAATCCGAAAAGAGATTTTGACCCACTCTCTTTCACAGGAAGATGATAATGGTTCGCAACTTTTATCAATTATTTTGTGTCATGTGCGCAATATTTACGTACATTTTCATGTGACTTAAATACCCTTAATGTTTGGCCATACTTTTTTGAAACTTCCTGTATTATGCCTGACCTTCCCTTAAAGTTCGTAAAAAATATTTCTCAACAATTTCTATACAGGATACCCACTAAATTTCTGTATCCGATCCCACTCCACGCATTAACTTCAAAACGGTGAGGGCGGCTGTTTTCATTTTCAGTTTTGATTTGACGTGTTAAAAGCAGAAAGTTTCTTACAGCCATCCCTAGCGGAAAAACTGGGAAGAACTTAACATTTGTATCTCAGAAAATGTGTAAGATATGGTAAAAAAGGTGAGTTATAAAATACGCATATCTATTTAAAAAACATTTTATACAGAGAGAGCCTAATTAATGAGAGCCTAACAGGAAGGAACACTTACCTGCAATTAGGCTCTCATTCATCCTTCTTTATCAAAATACTTTCCTTCAGCCGCGATATACATTTCATATCAGTTTAATAAAAACTAATCACTATTTTAAAAATAAAGTTTAATATGATGAAATTAATTTTCATAACAAAAATGTAATAGTTTAAGCAATTTTACGTCTTAATTACAAAACGTACTTGTAAGGATTCGAATCACTTACCATTGTGCCACCGAGGCGTCTATGA
>BGPR01012136.1:10057-46069 GCA_013235015.1 Araneus ventricosus
TCTGTTGGCCACATTTTCTCGTAAACTTGCATCGGCTAAATAATTATTATAAAAACATCATCGATCTTGATGAATCCAACATCTTTGAAAAACTGAACAGGAATATGCACAGTAAACTTGTCAACGAGGATCCAGTTACTTGTTGTGTGTACTTTAAACAATTGGTTGATGTTATAATGACGATGTTAAAAAGTAAGAAGAGAAACAATCCATTCGGTGTGTGTTTTGTAGTTGATTACTTCATCAGATTTGAGTTTCAACATCGGGGCAGTCCACATACTCACAGTTTGCTGTGGTGAACAATGATCGTGAAGAAAAGTTAACGAGCACATGCCTGGTAAGGTGGAATAAAACAATTTTCACTGTAACCTTAGTTTCATTTTATTTCGCCAATTTTCCATACATTAGTATTTCAGAGAAACAAAAGCGAAACGAGAGTAACTTCGAGAACAAAAGAGAATCGAGTAACTTGAGAAATAAGAGTATCGCGAGTAACTTTGAAAACAAAAGAGTATGAGAGTAAAAAGAGAATCGAGAAGCTTCGAGAAACAAAAGAGAATCGCAAGTAACTTCGAAAAATAAAAGATTATCTAGAGTAACAAAGAGAACCCGAGAAGCTTCAAGAAACAAAAGAGAATCGCGAGTAACAAAGAGAAACCTAGAAACTTCGAGAAACAAAAGAGTCACGCGAGTAAAGTAGTCCTACGCCATTAACATCAGCGGCTGTTTGAAAAAGACAGCCTCCCGTCAATTTTTTACCCTCTGCCTGATGTAGCAGAGTTTTGAAATGCTGTACACAGCACAAGCCCGGTAATCCGAACTAATTGAGGCTGACCTCTTTTCGGATTATCCGGGAAATTCGGTAAAATATTGTTGATATATTATAATATATATATATATATATATATATATATATATATATATATATACAAATGTGGAAAATATTGACTCTGGTGCTCTGTGAAGGCGTACGGAAAGAGCACACGGCGATTCGCTCGGTACTGTGGCAAACAAGTTGAGGGTAAAAAGAAGATATCTGAGTTTAGTTCTACTTATTAAAGTGCTTTATTCATTCTTAAAGACCACTTCAAATATTTCTTTTGAGTTAGGAATAAACATTAGATTTGTTTCCGATTCGTAATTGTTATTTTTCCTTCATTTTTTAGTAAAAAGTTTTCAGAAAACTAAAAAAAGTTGTTCGGATTATCCGGAATTTCGTATTACCGGGGTTCGTATTTCCGGGGTTCTACTGTGCTTTGTTTCGGTTGACAATGCACCATTTTAATATTTTCAGAACTGAATTCTCAGCTCAGCATTTCCTTTAATTCCATTTTGATTTCATTCGAAAGGCGTCTGTTGGTGAGGAACTTAAGAAAAGGTAATTTTTTTTCAAAGATCTCATAATGTTTATAATAAATGAATTATAAATTTAAAAAAAGCTAAAAAATAGAAAATAATTAAAATGAAAAAAAATCCAATTATTAGTTGACCAGTAAAAGTTTTTTACTAAAAAGTGTTGGTATTCAGTTTATTTTATACTAAGCTCCTTCTGTCATTTCCCATACAAATGTGCTCGAATGCACATAAATGATATTATCAAATTTTAAATCTTTCTCAAAGATGTAAATTCATTTTCATGTGACGCCTTTTATGCTAACCGTAAACCGTGTTACCTCCCCCTGCCTTGCATCCGGGGTTTCTGAATGATAGCCGCTGCAATACCTCGAGTACTGAAGCCGGAATCCTAGGTGGCTTCCTTGTCCACACTTGACCTCTCCCGAAGGAGGTATGTACTATTACAAGCTGAGGGTAACTCTACCCCCACTATCACTACACCCCACCAGGGAAGCGAGAACCCTCTGACTTATCCGGCGGCTTCTCATCCGTGCACACGCGGTGGCCCGGTGGAAGCGCATGTTATGATAAGCTAGATGAAGCCCTGTTGGGACCTATACCCTATTAGCACAAGGTGCTCTACAATATTCATACGATATCTTTCCGATGCTGTGCGGCATTCAGAATACCGTAGCAGCTTGGATGATAGCGTAAAATATCTTGTGCTGATAGGGTACCCAATATAATTCTCGGGGGGCCCCATCTCCCTTCCCAACTTTCAAAACTAAATTTTTGCGTCCTGTTTTAACTCGGTTCAGCATTTTATCTGTTTGTCTGTAAATTTGTTTGTTATACTGTCACGAACAAATACGTTGGCCGAGTGTCTTCGAATTAGGGCTGAATGCTCCTTGAAGTCATTAAGTACGACGTATATGTAAGGACTCTTCTTTTTTATTTCGTTTTAAGATAGAGGCCGTTTTAATGGTTCCGTTTCATATAAGATTCAACTGACCAGTGGCGAATCCAGGGGGAGAGCTATCGGGCTGCAGCCCCCCTCCCCAGAGCTAAACTAAAATTCTTGATATTATTTAAAATTACTACAACCGTTTGTTCTTAATTTTCATTTAAAAAAATAATAAAATCGTGACAAATTGCTTTCTGGCTTCAAAGTATCGAACATTTTTCTACTTTTCTAGTCATTCCACTTGCACTTGTAGCTTTGATGCGGTCGAAAACTCTTTTTGGCTAGTTATTTCATTGTATTTTTTATAAATTATCGCAAGTATTGTAGTGCTCTTTATGATTCTTATAGTCAGGTGAGGAGACTGTAAAGTTAAATTGTTTTGGTTTACATCAGGCATGAGGTTTGACATTCGTCGCTACGATACAAAATTTTTATGACCTCAGCCCCCCCCCGACCGATTCCTGGATTCGCCAGAGCAACTGACGATTCTAGCAAAATAGAAGTCCATTTATAATTCCTCTAAAAATACCATTAATAGAAAATGACATTTATTGGAATTTTATTATTTTTATTATTACAGATAAAGCTAGACATTTGAATGTAAATTTGTTAATACTGACAAAAGCAGACATTTAATTGTAATTTTGTGAATACTGATAAAAGCAAAGACTTGTGTAAATAATTCGCATTCAAAAAAGTTACTAAATCTTTATGAAAAGTTGAGGTTGAAATCTAGAAGTTGGTACGCACTCTTAAAATGGCGCAAAGTCGCCAAAGCTAATACAAGTAATACCTGCATATAGCTTTGGCGACTTGGCTCAAATGATATGCAGCGGTCAACGTCTTGGTTTGGCGATTTGGCAGCGTTTTATGAGTGTGTACCAACTTCTAGATTTCAACGAAAGGTGATATTATGATTTTTAAAAATTATTATTGACGCTACTGTTTGCAGAAACTACTAATTAATAATAAATCACGTGCAGGAGTGTAGTGGACGAAAAACAAATTAGAAAAAATTGTAAAACCTCCATAAAATAAAAGCAGCTCGATTTTAGTCACCCAGGTAAGAGCGTTCCGGCACTACTTAATTTGCGAATATATCACTGATCATATGTTAACAATATTGAAGAAAACGATCGGATTTGTTATAATTTTAATGTTGACCAGCGTTTTCTTATCTGATAGAATCGTGCAACTACCGCGGGCGCTGTTATGCTAAAGAAAACTATCTGCAACTGGCATTGAGATTACATATGGCAAATAGAAATCATTACTACATCTACAAATGTCAACGTGAAGAATGTGATCTGATTCAACTTTTTACCTTCATCGACACTATGAATATTTCTCTAAGAATCCGCGAAGTCATCTTTTCAGATCCAAATATTTGTGAAGTGTTCCTATGAAACCAATGAAATATGATAAAAGTACTGAATTTACCGCCTCATAAACTTCTATTACTTTCTGTTTTTTCTTCTTCTTTTTATTTTATACATTTTAAATTACTAAAACATATTTTTGCCATCATCTGAGATCAGTGGCGTCTCTTACATTAGGGCTGCAAAGCTGCAGAGCCCCTTGAAATTATATTAAAAGCCCGTATTCTCGTTTTTATTCTTATTTGCTTACTTTCCCACTCCAAGAGTGGGAAAGTAAGAGATCAATGAAAACGGGTGGAAAGTAATGAAAACGTGAAAAGAAGACAGAAAATGAATCAACAAGTAAGAGAGAAACAGGTTGGGCTGCAAAGCTGGTAGCCCTCGAAAGCATCAAAGTTCTTCCACTGCGCACAGCTGAGCGATGAATCGGGAGAAAAAGACAACCCTTTTCTCCCTTTGATATTATAAGTCCCAGAGCTGCATTCCGCACAGTTGTGGTTGGCACGGGGACAACTGAAAGAGAAAGATGCTCTTTCTTTATTTTTTTCCTTTCTCGCTCCCACTAAAAGCTTATGATCGCTTCTTCGTTATGTTTTTCATCGATTTCTCTTATGGGTTTCTGTTTCGCTTCGCGTTGCTTCGACAGAAACATGTCTGGTTTATTGAATATTCAATTTCTTTTTATATAAATCACTCTTCGAAAAAAGGGTATGGAGAAAATTTTCTAAAATATTATTCAAATGAAAATTTTTATAAGTAGGTATCAATCTCATCATAATTAGGGGTAAGAAAAAAAATAGCGTTGTAAAGACATCATATTTTCAGATTTCCACAGCTTTCGGTGAGCGAATATTGAATTTTAAAAAATGCAAGCCGAGTTATGCCGGATTAGAGCATTGTGCAAACGTCTTCAAGAACGAAAAATCAATGTCAGGCGGAGTGCAATAGAGCCGGAACGCCACCGTTCCGTCAGTGCATTATTTTTTATAAAGAGAGATAAACAAGAAAACTTATAAAAACCTCATTACGACAAAGCTATTTTTCTCACCAATGTTAGAACGTTCCATCACTGCTTATTTTGCCATTACACCACTGCCTGGCACCAACGAAAATTTTCGCAGCACTGCTTGTTTCACGGGCCTTCAGTTTTTGAGATTCTCCTTATGAACACGTTTTCTGTTTCGTTTATTTCAGGTAATTTGAACTTCTGTGTCCAGGACCGATTTCCGGTGTAATGCTTTATTGTCAAAAAGGTCACAGATAGCACGTACACTTGCAGTAAGTTTGATTTTTCTTGATATTAGCTTATCATGACAAACTTGATGTGGCAACTTTACAGCAAATTTCCTGCCAAGTAACATTTTTTTTATTGATTCAATAAATCAATGACAATTTGTACAAAACTAACTTCTCTATTAAAAAAAAAATTGAAAAATTTTCCATCTTTTTACTAAATATAGAACTCGCACTTTAAAGAAAACTAAATCGCCTTTTTCTTAATGTTGAAATTTTAATGTTCATAAAAAAATTAAACCTAAAAAACAGTCAATGTTTGTTGAAAAATAATAACTTACATTTTGTCCCATTTTAAAAGTAATTACTTTTGAACCCTAATTTCATAATTTATTCTACTAGCAAAACGTAGTTATTAGCGAAAATCGCTCTGTCTTTGACTTCTAATCATATTCGTAAAATTCAAAATTTAAAAAATTAATGAAATCATGAAAACAGTTTAAAATAAATCGTATTTACGATCTTTTAGCACAGTCATCCTCGCCTCTCAGAGTCTAGCTGGTCAAGTGATTAGGACGACAGTTTTAGGAATGGAGGCGTCGCGGGTTCGAATCCGAAGTTGTCTTCGAACGCTGTTTTTGCTATAGTTTGCAGTGAGTTTGACGCAACAAATTTGTGACAAGTTTGACTTGTTTCAAGCTTGCACTCTTGCCGTGCCAATCTTGATGCAAGCTTGCAGATTTGCAGAGCAAGATTGCTGCAAACGAAAATTGCTATGTGGGAACCGGGAGTGGATCCTCGACCGGCATAGGCATGGAAGTTTTGTATATTCAAAATAAACAAAACAGAAAACTCTGACAGTTGGAAAAGAACCTTAACATAGTAATTAAGCATTGTTCATATACCAGATACTAGAAATTACATCACATTTAATATATTTTCAAATAAAAAGGCTTTTTAATTTTTTTCTTCTCTTCTGGAAAAAAATAAATAAAACATCTTTTCTTTTCTTTATTTTTTTAGCCATGAATTTTTCATACAGTTTTAACTGTTACACGCGCTGTATCTAATGTTTGTTTAATTTTTTCGTGATACCGTTTGAGCTTGGTTTTCTCTTTTATCTAAGATCTCGAGAAGGCGTAGGATATGGATGCATTCCTCAAAATGTAATTTTTAACTTATTCTTCAATTTAAATATTCTTTTTTAGTGTGTATAAGCATAAAAATACTACACCAACTCAGTGACATTTTGAATTTTAGAATTGATTATATTTTATGCATGGTTGTTTTTCAACTCTGTAATAGCATCTATCTAATATTACTTATTTATTCTTCTGAAAATTTTTCTTCTGTTTCCTCGGTAGGAAAAAGCTCTTGAACTTTCGAAACCTGATCTCACTGACAAGTAATTAGAATTATTATTTTTATGAAATTATGAACAATGGAAGGTAATGAAGAGGCACCCACAGAATTGGATAGTTTGCCTGATGGAGTTGAGCTATTTCCATATCAGGTAGCTGGACACAAACATGGGAAAGGCAGATTAGGATTAGGTAAAATTATTAATGATTTTGAGTTTCAGATGAAATTATGTGTTTTAATTTACATTAGGGTAGATGCTTCAGTTTTGGCCACCTTAAGAGAAATTTTGAAATGGAAATTTCACAGTGGATGACTGTTTAAAGCATATTTAATCATACTTATACTATTCTTTATCAAATTTTATTGGCTTTCTGCTAGTTATAAAATTTTTCTGAAGAATATTTTAGATTTTGAGTTATGAATTTTTAAATAAATTAGCCCCATTTGCACCAGTTTTGGCCACCTCTATGTGCCAGTTTTGGCTACACTAATATTATATTTTAACAGACATTTTAATGAATTTTAAGTAAAAATAAATCATTTTTATGCAATATATATTTTAGTACATTATTTTCTGTTATTTTAAATGTGATTTTTTTGATGAATTTATAAATATATGTAATAAAATTTGCCTAAGATGATATTAGCTGCAGATTTCAATTTAAAAAAAAAAGAAACAGGAATGCAGAAAACAGTTTTATTTGGCTGATAAAATACAAACTATAATTAATTTGGTTGATAAAGTACAAACTATATATACTCACATATTTTTTTTTTTTTTTGATAAAATATGAAACAAAAAATGGGGTGAGGAATAAACTACATTGCAAAAGCATAGAATTTTTTTAAAATCTTAGAAGTCAAGAATTTGCATTATTATACTCACTAACAATATCCACAAATATGTATTTTTATAATTCTTAATTGCAACATTAATCAAATTCATCAGAATCATTTTTAAAATTAGAGCATTTCATGCATATAAAAGAATATTCCTCATCACTCGATTCAGGTTCCTCAAGTTGAAATTTTCTAACTAAATGTGAGGTAAACATTCAAAATGGAGATTGTTTTGACATTCCATTTTGAATAGCCTGAACTGCATTACCAACTTTAGATGGTGAGTAGCAAAATTTTTTTATTGGAAATGCTACCTGCCTTCTTATTTTTAATTGGAGCCATTACTATGTAAAATGAAAACAAACAAAACTAAATCGGTTACTTTTCATTTTAGAAGCAAAACAAAATCAGTTGCTTTTATTTTAGAAATAAAATTAAGTTACTTGCTTTTATTTTAGAAACAAAACTAAAGTCCTTGATTCTATTTCATCCAGGTATTCTTAAATTTATGTAATGGCTAAAAACACAATATTGAAGTTATGTGGCCAAAACTGGCACATATAGTAAATTTACCAGTTTTAGCCACCACCCATTTAATCTTAAAAATAATTAATTTTGATATGAAATCAGAATAAAAAGAAAGCTTACCTCATAACCCCTAAGGGTCAATGGCAGTTTTCCACACAAGCGTTAGAGGCACGTGCCTCGAAAATCCAGAGGGCCTCAAAATCCATTCCATGTACTCAGTAGTGCAAACTGATGGCGAATTAGCAACATTTGGTAGGGGGAGAGATCTCAAAACCTATTGGGCGTAAATTGTAGTGCTATGCCGACGGCGAAGTTGCGACATTGGGTAAGGGTAGAGGGCCTCAAAAGCTATTCTATGCACATCGTAAGGCTAAGCCGACGGCGAGGTTGCGACATTGGGTAAGGGTAGAGGGCCTCAAAACCTATTCTATGCACATCGCAAGCCTAAGCCGAGCGCAAATTTGAGACATTGGGTAGAGGGAGGGGCCTCAAGTCAGTTTTGCGCCTCTGGCCTCGTATTGATGAAATACGCCACTGCTAAGGGTAATCAGTTTTAAATTGATCATTTAATTCTGAGAGTTTCATGATGAAAAACTGCAAATACTTGTTTCTTAACAAAAACCTTAACAGTTGTGAGTATGCAATACATGATCATGGATTTAATTTTTTTACAAGTCGCATGTTTGAGGAAAATGAAGTAATGAGATTGAAAATAGTAAAATAAGGATTGTTTAAAGTATTGGAATGCTTCTTATTAGTTAATTTGAAATTATTGGTTAATTATTGGAAAAACAAATCTAATGTCTCCAAAACTGGATCATCTACCCTAAAATCCCTAACCTGCTGCCAAATTAATTAAATGCCGTGATATTTGCTGCTCATTTGTAAGCATTTTACAAATTTGCCTTTTTTGAAACTTCATTTCATTGAGCTGTCATTGATGATTTTTATCTGTCTATCATTGCATTTATAAATAATTCTTGAAAAGTCTTAAAAAATATTTTATTTGTGGATTCATAGATCAATTACTGATCAGTTTGTAAAAAAACTAAATATATGCCATGCTGTATGACCTCACCTCCCAATATGTTAATATTAGTTAATTTAATATAATTGAGAAGAGTTATAGTTTCTCTGCTTTATAAAATTCTGGGTAGTTTTCTTTAATTGAAAATTAATTTAGTCTTACTCGATTGAAGTTCTTACTTATAATTAAGTTGAAAAGACAGCAAAAAGCATTTACTTTTATTTTGATACCATCTTCATTTTTTCCCTTTCATTTCAATAATTTTTATTTACAATTGATAAGCTTAAAAGGTTGTCATTATATCAATATACAGGGTGTTCATTAATTATTGTCGGGGTTTCCGTACCTCATAACTTTTGAATAAAAAATATTACGCAAAAACCGATTACGTATTCGTAAATTACAACTCAAAGAATTTTATTAATGATATTAAAAAGTTTCATGAATTTGCGCATGGCTGCCCTTCGTGGCTCGTAACACATTGAAACGAAATTCGATTTCCCTCCAAGTGTTCTCCAGCATTTATGGGGTAACATTTTGGATCGCAGTAACAATTCTGCGCTTCAGTTCATCAAGGGAGGGCACAGGGGTCTTGTACACAATGTTCTTGACAAACCCCCATAGAAAGAAGTCCAGCGGTGTTATATCTGGTGATCTCGGAGGCCATGGGATTGGTCCACCTCTTCCACACCATCTGTCGGGAAAGTTCTCGTCTAAAAAGTCATGTACAATCATGCCCCAATGTGGGGGTGCACCATCCTGTTGAAATATCACATCTGGCTGATGTTGCTGCATCTGAGGAACCGCATACATCTCCAGCATGTCAAGGTATGTCACGGAGTTTATTGTTGTTTCAGCAAAGAAGAAAGGTCCAATAACTTCAGTATGTGATAAAGCGCACCAAACATTCACTTTTGGGCTATCTCTTTCCAATTCTCAATAAACTTGTGGGTTCTCCGAGCCCCATATTCTACAGTTATGTTTATTCACTTTTCCTGACACATGAAAAGTGGATTCGTCACTGAAGAACCATTTCCAAAGGTAATTTTCATCATCCTCAATTCGAGTCAAAATTTGTTCAACGAACTCAAAACGATGCGGTTTATCATTCGGGTGTAAAGCTTGCACAATTTGCACTTTGTAGGCATTCAGATGAAGGCGGTTATGGAGAACATTCCGTATCGTCGTATGCGGCACATGTAACTGCACAGCTGCTTGTCTCGTTGATTTTCATGGACTGCGAGTAAACATTTCTTGGATGCGATCAACATTTTCCTGCAAAGTGCTCGCTCTTCCCGCTCCCTTTCGGTGTAGAACGCTACCAGTTTCCTGAAATTGTGTTAACCAGCATCTGATAGAATTATCCGAAGGAGGATCTTTCTTGTATGTGGTCCTGAAGCGACATTGAGTAGTTATGACTGATTTAGTTTCGAAAAACCACAAAACACACATTGCTTTTTCTTGCTCGGTCACCATTTTTATTTATGTTGTCATAATCACCCAGACTGCAAATGTGCTAAGATCGCATTGTTGCCACGTAAAATTTTGAGTTGTAATTTATGAATACGTAATCGGTTTTTGCGTAATATTTTTTATTCGAAAGTTATGAGGTACGGAAACCCCGACAATAATTAATGAACACCCTGTATTGTTTGTCAGCTTGGGTGTCACCCTCGTCATCTGACTGCAGTTCAAAATTATGAGGTCTGTCCCAAAATAGTCCTCATGTTGCTTCAAAACAGGTTGTTAATATACCAAAACTAAGTGAAAAACTGAAACAAAATGGATTAATCTAGCTTTTCACTTTTCCAAAAGCACACAAAGCAGAGATTCAAACAGGATTTTTTTTTTCTGTTTAATGGCTTGACAATAGTCTAAGAATTAAGACCCTTATGTGGCCTGAACATTTTTCTTTTGCTAATTTTAGTATTTGAAAATAAACTAAACTAAGGGCTGATGAACCTTTTTGAACTGAAATGCCTCAGCATTAAATTGCAGCAGTTGGGCAAAAGGCCACACAAGCAGAATCTTAAAGGTTATTGTTCTGTAATTATTATTATATTGCTGACAATTATAACTTTCAATGCAAATTGTAAATAACTGGTAAGGCCACACAAGAAACTCGAAAAGGCCACATGCGGCCTTTAGGTCGCAGGTTCCCACCCCTGAACTAACTCAATACTTCCTTTCTTCATAGAGTATAGGTACATATTATTTGCAAATATTAACATCAGAGGTGTAGCAACCGGGGGAGGGAGGGGGCATGAGTGGTATAGATGGCCCGGTCGCCAGACTTGGGGTGCATCATCATGACAAAATATTAGTTTGATTAGTGTCACTTTTTTAAAGTCAAATATGACGAAGGGGCAAAAAAAAATAATACTATACCCTGGGCCATTACCTTTGCTAAGCCACTGATGATGACTTGGAACGAGAAAACCATATTTTGCACTGAGTGCTACTTATGCCACTGAGTATCATATCTACATAAAAAAACACAAGGGAGTAATACTAGATTTCTTCAATATTCAATCATAGAATGGGCATTTGCTGAGGCATAGAAAAAGACAATTTTTTTTTCTTCTCCATCATAGATTTGGTTCTGTTGAACATCCAGCAGAATTATAATGTGCTCAAGAAGCATGTTCGTACAAACCTGCCCATTTTGGGTTCATTTTATTGGTAAAGAATGATACTTTTCAGTCTATTTTGCTTTCTTTCTTTCATGCAGTTTTCTATCAGCAACTTCAAAATTCAAATCAAGTAGTCAATCCTGCATAAGAGTCATTCTCCAGAAAATGTACCTTTAACGTCATATTCATTTTACAGCAAAATCTTCAGACAATAATTGATTAAACTATGTTTTTCAATAGTGGTAAAAACATATCTATTTAAATCAGTCACCAAATTTTTATGATGATCTTTAAATTATTATTTATTTAGTTTACAGTATATGAATTCTCACCTCTGTGATATGTTACACACCTGGTGTGTCTGTTAATAATGTTCAATAACTTGTTTAATTAAAAAAAATCTTTAAATATTTATTATTCCTGCCACAAGTGTCTCAAATATTAAATGCTTAAGCATATTTTAAATTTTTATATTATGATTTACTTTGTTTTAGAACAACAATGAATGGTGTCGCACAATAAATTCTCACCTCCGTTACCCAAACATGAAATGCCATTTTTTTACTCATAAATGGCAGTACAGCCATCACATTTTGTTTCCCATGACACATGTCATCCACCTTGTTTATTACGGCTACAAAAAGTAAATGAATTTTTGGTTTAGAGACAAGTAGACAGATTTTATTCTTAAGAAACAAGTTTGGTTATTCAGAAATCTCACCTCCGTGACCATGAAGTTCATTCATATAAAATAATATAAAAATACAATTTTACCTGTTTTAATATGCTTAACATGTGTAAATTGTAATACCAAAAAATAATTTTTTTTCTCTGAAAAAAGCATCCATTAAGCCTATTTTTATAGAAGATTCCTCACCTCCGTGATACCTTTTTCAATTTCATTGTCAAGGAACCAAGATGCATTGTTTTTAGCCAGCAATTTGAGACTATACTGATATTATACATATATTAAACAGAAATTTTAAACTCGTAAAATGAATTACTAAAATTTAAGGTATATCTTAATCCCGATATTTGATTTTGATTATATTAAGATAATTAATTAATAAGATAATTCATTAAGATAATTAATAATTTTATTTTCTAATTCTCTATATGACCTGGTTAAATGTTTACAATTTATTTTAGTGTAGTAATTATTAATTTTCTTGTGTTTTATGTCACCTCCGTGAAAAAGGTTATATCAGATATGACACATTTCCGCGGAAACACGGATTTCAGCTTTTTCGGCATCAGATTTTATCATTCTTAATTTTCTTTTATATAATAATTCTACAATATTTTTAATATCTGAAGCACTTTTTGTATAATTTTATTTATTTTATTGTTCAATTAATCATACTTATTTTACTTCTCGGTATTTATGTTTGGCACGATTCATTATTTATGAAGTTCAGCTTTTTTTGTTCCAAGCCTGTGTCATGTCTGTTATATATATATGAGTAAAATAATTTAAATTTAGTTGGACCAATACTCATGGTAACTTCTAGTAAGTAGAAGTTTCATATAAAAATGAAAAAAAAGAAAGAGAATTTAAGGTTTTGAAATCTGAAAATATTTTGGTGCAAATGGTACATTTTCTGGAGAATGACCCATAAATAATTCATTCAATTTATTTTTAATTAACTTTTTTATATTTAAGGTGACCAACTTTTTTACAATAAAAAAGAGGACAGAAATAAATTGAAGAAAAAATATCGTCAAAAAAAGAAACATTTTATCCATTGCAAGTTCAATACCAAATACACTACAATGTGGTAAATGCATAAGAAAAATATTTTATATTGTAATTATGCTTACATGCCTATCAATTATTATTTAAATTAGTACTAAATGAGACAATGGATTGGCTTGTCATCGATTGAATACAGAAATCTACAGATTAGTTTTCAAATATCGAAAAGGAGAACACTTTTCAAGGAAGGACAACTTATAAAAGCAGGAGTGTCCTCTGTAAAGGAGGATAATTGGTCACCTTATTAATATTACATAAAAATAATGATTATGTTTAATTGAATTCAGATTAGAATTACTTCTTTATTTAATATGAATTCTTGGTTATAAGTGATTTGCTCTTTCATTTTTCCCCAGGAATCTTGAAGCATAAAAATGGACAAATATTGAAGCCATTATTTGAAGATAATGGCAGAGCTGAAAAAGAGTTGTCATTTTATGAGAATGTTTTCCAAAACTGCAGTGCTGACCCACTTCTTGAAGAACTTAAACATTTTCTTCCTGTTTTCTATGGCACGAAGAACATACATATTTCAGGCAAAGGTAGTTACTGTTTTTGTTTAGTGTATGGCAATTTTTCCTTGGCAAGCTTATGTATTTACTTTTTTGGCATTTTTCTAACCTTCCCTCTTTTTATATTTTTCATTTGATTGTTACTGTATATTTCTGAACTGTTAATATTTATGTAATGCCCAATTACAAGTTTTGCACTGAATTATAATACCTTTTCTAATAAGAATGTTGATCATTGGTGACACATCACAGTGGCCAAGTGGTAAAGTCTAACCTTTGTGATTGAAGGATTGCTGATTCTAGTTCCATTTCTGCAGATTCACCTACATCTTTATATTAAACCCACCACCATAGGTAAAGCATTCTCAGGTTGGTGTGGCTTGGAAATTTGGAGAGAAGGCTGCTGGCTCAGAAAATAGCCTCTCATCCACAACTTCTTCTAAATAAATAACTTATTATCTGAGTATGATTCAAAATCATGAGGTCTACTAAAATAGGCTTCATTTGGCTTCAAATTCTAATAAATCAAATTATTTTTGTTGATGAATTTTCAAGCAAAAACTTTTCAAAATGCTGCTTTAATTGTTTTAAGAACATGAGCTCAAAGTCAAATTACTTTCGGAACTATGAATTTATTAAAAAAAATATATACAAAGACAAATTTTTTTTATTTTTATATATATATATAGAGAGAGAGAGTGTTAAATAAATAGTGCACATGCATGCACTCTCATAATGTATATCCCTTGATTTTATATTCCAAGTTTTTTTTCTTTTCTTTTCTCTTGCAAACATTGAAATTTTATTTAACCTTTAAAGGCAACACTGGGCCTTTAAGGGTTAAATAAAATTTTAATAAAGGCCCAGTGTTGTCTTTAAGCATCATAGCCAATTTTGTTTTCTAAAATCCTGAGAATAAGACTGAAGCTCCAATGCCTAATGTTGCCAATAGGGTACATACTAAAATTTTTATTAAATCAATCTACAACATATAGATGGCAGCCTCAGGGCTGATGAAAAAATAAATTTATGTTGTTCACTTGAGACTGCATCTTTTTAACTTTTTTTTTGTATGCTTGAGAATGCTGTATTTTATTCTGAAATATTGAAGGAAATTCCTTAGCTGTATTATTAGTTATGAAAATTAATCTGTGTTTGACATTTTATAATTTTATCAAGGATTTTTTTTTTTTTTTTTCTGAAATAAAGCCCCAGTGTTGTCAGTCGGTATCAAACTGTTTTTCTACCAAAAACTATACTTAAAACAAAATAGGATTTTTTGAAGTATTTTTCCCATGTTTTATTCAAGAAATATCTTAAAATAAATTTTTTTAAGAATCAGTCTTTTAACAGTTAACTGTATTCATTCAAGTTATTTTTGTCCTTAGATATCAAATACTTATGCATAGAAGATGCTTCTGGGTCTTTCCAGAACCCTTCAGTGCTTGATGCGAAGATTGGGCCCATCACGTATGAGGCTGGAGCCAGTGAAAAGAAGATTAAGGAACAGAGAGAGAAGTTCCCGCATGGGGAAGCATGTGGAATTCGAATTGTAGGAATGAAGGTAGAAACCTTTGCAGTCTTTCCTTTTGAGTGTCCAATTAGTTTGGTTGATTAACTTAATCGTATCTGCTTTATTATTAAATTATCTTATTTTAAAATTGCCTGCTTTAACCCTTTGCAGCACAAGGCATTAAATTTTTTGAACTATGATGAAAAAACATCATGAATAGGTTTAGTTTATTGTCTAGACATACAATCTAAAATTTTTTTTAAAACTTACTTCATTCCAAGGGGGGTCATACACCT
Source organism: Araneus ventricosus (assembly GCA_013235015.1). Lineage (NCBI taxonomy): Eukaryota > Metazoa > Arthropoda > Arachnida > Araneae > Araneidae > Araneus > Araneus ventricosus. Next base: position 25,436 of record BGPR01012136.1, read on the forward strand.
TTTGGGTCACCCCCCTCATATTAGAACCCCCTTAGATACAGCCACCTTGATACACTAAAAAAATATTGTTGAATCTTACAGAAAATTATAAATTAAAACTTCAAGAATATTGGAAGAAAATTTTCGAGTTAATTTGCTAAAATTGTAAACATCCAGAACTGAAAATAATTCTTATCTCTGAGTTAAGGAATTTTCCCAAACTTTATCTGTAATAATTCCTATTCCGAAACGAAATTTCATAAGGCTGCTATATACATTCTAAAAGGAGTGCTATTAGCCCTATCCTAAATCTATTATTTTCCATTTATAGTTGAATTTAATGGTTGAGAAGCGAGTGAAATTAAGTGTGCCATCAGCTGGCACACTGCACCACAAAGTGTTAAAAGTTAATTTCTAAATGAGATATTTGTGTAGATAAAGCACATTATTCTTTATATGTAATCGAAACTCTGGTAAGGGTGTATGTGTGTGTGTGTGAAAATGAATTTTTCCGTGTTTTTAAAATTTATTCTTTTTTCTCTATTTAAATTCTAAGATAAAAACACTTTTATTGTAATTGTTGAATTGTACGGGCTTTTGGTTTTTCACAAGCCTCACAAAATCTAATCACCATAACTGCAACTATTGATCTGCCATATTCTGTTCACATTGTTAGCCTCTTTTTGGGGAATCTCCTTCAGAGTTAATAAAAAATTTTAATGGATACCAAAATTCTCTTTCTGCCTTTAGCCTTCGCTGGTGATAGGCTTGCTGCATCTTCTTTGCTCATGGAGCATACATATTTAAATGTTACTATTTAAGCAGTTACCTTGTTCATCATATTTCATCTACAGATTTTTAATAATGATTTGAAGACAGCAATAAACCGATGACTGCTTATTTCTTCAAGTTGTCGATACATCTCCAACCATCGCCCTAACATTTTATGTATATGATGTATAAAGACAAAATTAAAAAAGTATAAAATTGCAAATATAAATTACAAAAATATTATACAAATAACTAGGCAAAACAAAGGAAAATAAGCTCATTTCCCCAGTGGCAGAATACTTTTCAACAGTCTGCAGTGGAGGTTTGGTCTCTTAAGAATAGTCTGCAGAATAGTTCGCGATTATAAATATTTTGCTTTCTTTTTTTAAATACTCATAGTATCAACTTGCAACTATTGAAATACGACAAATATAAATTAAAAACCATATAACATCTTTATTATTGGTATAATATAATTGTATAAATTAATAAACAAAAGCATTTGAAGATTAATCTTTTCTTTGGGAAGATAATTAACAATAATGAAGTATCAAGTTGTTTCAGAAGCTATATTAAGCATACTACACAAATACTTATGCAGAAAATTATATTTGGGAACTTTTCCGTTTTAGACACAGCACTTGGTGTCTGTTTTGGTGATTTTTTTCAGAACAATACATTACTAGCTCATATAAATGATATATTCTTCAATATGTTAGATGTTATTTAAAAATGTATGCCTTCTGTTTATTGCAAAAAAAAATAAGTTTGTTAAAAAAAAAATGTCTTTCTTGTATGTTTTTAATTTAAAATGCAATAAATAATTGCTTTTTTATGAAACAAAAACCTTGAAACTTATTAGCACGTTTATCCCGATATGCATTTTAATGGTTTGTATGCAAACTGCTAAATTGTTCTGCAACTATGCATTGTATAAGATTTCATAGTATCATTGTTTATTATTTAAAACAAGGAAGAACAGAGCTGTTGTCCTCTAAAATTCTTCATACAACTTTTGATTTTATGGAATTTTGAAAGTGTGAATAATAATGAATTTCATATTTCTTAACTAATACTGAGAACGTTTAAAATTGGGGCAATCTTGGCTTAAACTCTGTTCCTCATCTTTATCAATTTCAGAATTTGTTCTTTTTTCGCTCCCGTTTTTAAGAAATGATTGAATTGCAGCCGTTGAGATCGATCGAAACTTCGGAGGTTTATTTTCATGCTGGCGTAAATAATGCTGCTTTAAGTTTTTTCGTAATAATGTAGCATCGCAACTTCAAAACAACGAATTTTATCAACTTAGGCAGCCATCTCAAAGTAAAAACCACGTGTTATTTCCAGAAACCAAAAGCTCAGTGCCAGAAATGAAACGCACAGAAAACATCGGTCGTGACCAATACCATTATGAGGCACTTAGAGTACTTCAAGGTCAAATCGCAGTCACTATGTCAAATAGGGAAGCCCATATTCAGCATAGGGAAGAAAGAAGGGGGGGGGGAAGCGATAATTTCGGGAGGGCGAGAGGATTGCATATTTTAGCAATGTGCGTTATATAATAATTATTAAGTTCTTTTGAAAGTGTGATTAATAACTTTGATATTTTTCATGATGGGATTTATTTTATGAGCACAGGATAAACTTTATTACAAAATAGTCTGCAGACACTGTCCAAAATCTGCGACGTACGACGCAGCGTCGCGGTGATTCTGCAACTGGGCTCATTTCTATTCTGTGCATAAACTGCATCAAAGGTAAAATACTAATAGTGAATACACAAAAATTGGATAGACTGAGTGTCCTGACAAGCACTATTCCATTGTATTCTTTCTATAATTTCTTTTTTTGTTTTATTGCATTTTTGTATGTTTATTATCATATGTATAAATGAATAAGAATAATCTGTGCTGCCCAGAACACACACACAAAAAGGAATAAACCAATTAGCATTAATCTTTTTACTTTGCTGTCGTATTAAAATTTATAAATGCATTAACAGTTAGAATTTTTTTACTGAGTTTTCTAATGAAATTTTATTAATGTGCTTTAGTAAATTTTAGGTTATTGCGTACCAGCATAAATTTATGTGGATAATGTTTATTTTGATTATGAAATTGTTTAACTACCATATTACTCATAATATCATCTTGAAAATGTATCAGCTTGTTAAATCTGGGGTCAAATGATGATTGTCAAAAGCGAAAGAACTGAAAGTGGTCTCTGAAATTTATCCTTCTTTTAAGCATATATCAAAGCATCACAAAACATCCTTTTGCTGCATTTTGTCCTGTTTTTAATTTGAAAAATAAATCTAAAATACCAATTTAACCCTTTAAAAGGCCTTTTTTATCTAGTAGTGTTATAGTAAAATGACTTTGGGTTTAAGATCCATTTAAGAAAAGAAATTCATTTAGCTTATTAAATGAACATTAATTTTTTGTTAATTAATTTTGCCAATTAATGATTAATTATCAGCTCCAGACACTTCGTTACAGTTTGAGAAAAGAAATTGGAACATCTCGGTTTTTGTTTCATCCAAAAAATTGATGAGGAAATATGCCAACCTTAAACAATGCATTTAAAAATTAATGAATTTTGTGGTAAGTATAGTTACCACAGCCTTATGAAAGGTTAAATTCCATAGGGGAAAATTTTCTTGCTAGATTTTTTTAAAAAATTGTTATAAGTGATCAAAATGTCAATTAAATTTCATAGAAATACAGTGTTGTGACAGCTTACTTTCTAAAAAGATTCTAAGATTTTATTCAATGTTTTATTTCATTGGTAACACAACTTGAAATGCCATATTAAGTCAGTCAGAAACAAAATCAGATCTATGTACCCCAAGTGTCCACTTGACAAGCACAGATCTCTTCATATGTTGCTAGTGCATTTTTGCAGACCATTTTGCTACCAAACATTTACCTGAAGCAGTGACGAATCCAGGGGAGGGGGCTATGGGGCTGCAGCCCCTCCCAGAGCTAAACCAGAATTTTTTATTTTATTTAAAATCACTACAACTGTTTGTTCTTAATTTCCCTTTCTTTAAAAAAATAATAAAACCATGACATTGCTTTCTGGCTTCACAGCCTAGAAACTTTTCCTATTTTTCTATTCATTCCTCTTGTACTTGTAGTGTTGACACGGTCAAAAACATTTTTTTCTGGTTATTTCATTGTATATTTTATTAAATTATCGAAAATACATATTGTAGTGTTCTTTGATTCTTATTGTCAGGTGAGTCAAGTCTGTAAAATTAAAGTGGTTTGGTTTGCATAAGCCATGAGGTTTGGTATTCGTCACGACGATACAAGATTTTTATGACCTCAGCCCCCTCCCAGACCCAAATGCTGGATTCGCCACTGACTTGAAGTAACATTATATTCATGCGTAATAATAAATAACTGAGATTTTCTATCTTAAATGTTAACAATGTTTTTTAGATTGCCATTAAATCTATAAATTAAATAGATTTCTTTTGAATATAGTCCCTTTCTTCTGTTTATTAAAAGAAATTGAATGGGCAAAATATGAATTATATACTATGTAGAGTTTTAAAGTATTTTGACTGTACATTTTTGCAGTGTTCATCATTAGACAGTTCTTTTTAATTCAGGAAAGTGTATACTCAAGATATTGATTAGTTTCAAATTGTAATGCCTTTTTAATATGTTTAGTGTTATAATCTGTTTATTAAAATCCATGGTTGGTAAAATGGTTCTTTACTTTTCTTTATGCATTGTTTGGCAATATTAATGCAACTGGAATTTCTTTTGAACAGATAGTTTCATTTTCAGTTGAATTGAGTAAATCGATTCATTTGTACTTGATTAAGATGCTATAATGTGATAAAATATGAATGCAAGTAATTTGTTGTATTTCATGTACAAAATCAAATTTTTGTTATATGTTTAATTACACTTCAGCACTTTTTCTGGTTTTGCTTTCTTTCCTACTAGCCGCCTTCGGCAACCAGCTTGTTCGCCAGGAATATAATTTCAAATAAATCTCTTATGTGTAATTTTATATTCCTGGTTCCCTTAACAAAGTAATTTTTAACTTCAAATTGCGATAGACATTTAACCCGCGTTCTTTTCGTATCCGACTTTACTTTCTTATTCCTTATGAACAATACAACTCTCTTAATCTTGTTACAAACTTCATTACTGATTACCTGTAAAAAGTATTGATCTGCATTTTATGTCAGTCATTTTGTGTAATACATTTAGAAAGTAATTATATTTGAATAATTTTTTCTGCATTACGCAAGAAGTGTACAAAAAAATTGGGATAGAAATCAATCAATTGTAATGAATTTAAAATATCACCTTTATCGTTAAAAGGTTTTATACTTAATTCAGAAAGTCATTCCTGTTGCTTCAACCGCTATTTTTCTATTGATTTCGAGATGAGCTTTTTAAATCCTTTCCTTCTAACTGCAAATGACCAACAATGACTGCCCTTTCATTGTTGAGAAATGACCGCTTAGCAGCATCCTCCCTCGTCCCCCTGCCCTTCCTCCCTACCTTTGGTCGAAAAGAGAAACAGTCTCCTTGAGCAACCTTGACCGCAGTTAATGACAATTTAAAACATTGTAAAATTTAAAGTAATTATTGCACAGTACTCATACTAATATCATTAGAAAGATAATTGTTTGCACTTTAAAGTGGTATAAAAATTATTTTCATGCGATAGTTCTTTCAGAAGTTATTGCCGAAAATATGGCCCAAAACGTTCAAAACTTGCTTAATTTTTAAATAATTAAAATTTGAATGAAAAATTGAAAAAAATGGCTCTGAGGTACACATTCCCACCCTCCAAAGTATACCTGTACCAAATTTGGTAGCTCTAAGTTCAACGGTCTGTTCTGTAGACCGCCATCAGATACATACAAACTTCCTCTTTTATTATTAGTAGAGATTCATGTTGAGAGCAATTAGTTTGTCCCAAATTTCAGCAAACTAGAGTTTTTTCCGTTCATACAAATGACTCAGAAGTAAAATTGAAAATGAAATTATGATATTTCATTTATAAAATTTTAAGAGATTATTATTCACATAATAGTAATTTCATTGTCTCAAAAAACTGGGACACTGAGGTTGGTTCCCAGCATTGTGTTTTCGACAGTACTCCCTAACATTTTCTCACATGAAACTTATGTTAGAAACAATTTGTACTCAGTTGGAATATCTGCTCTTACAGCAGAGGTTTCCAACCTGTGGTATGTGTACCCCTGAGGGTACGCGAAAGTGATCTTGGTAATGGCAAAAAGCACCCAGCTTAAGAATATTCTAGAATATTGTCTCAAATTTGTGTGAAAAATGAAAGTAAAAATTGTACTAGTCCGAAAGCCTCTTCACGTAATAAGAAAAAGGAAGAATTAGATTAACCTTTTAACTCTGGGTACTTTCTTATATATGTGTTTATAAACCACACTGCAGTTAAAGGGTTAATATCTAGTAATTGGGTCATTGTTAGCTCTCATCATAAAAAAATGTGAAATTATTTCATTGCTGTTTTCATTTGTTTTGACGTTGAACTAATGCTATTTTTAAAAAATGGAATGAAATGAATGTCACAAATCCACCATACAAATTTTATTGAGTTCATTAGAGTCGTTTGATTCTAAACTAATCTAAGGCCTTGGTGTTATTAATAAAAACCTTTTGTGCTGGGGGGAGGGTAATAGCAGGGGATACTCAAAAATAAAAAGAATAATCAAGGGGTACACGAGTTAAAAAAGGTTGGAAAACACTGTCTTACAGCAAAACATTTATGTTCAGTTTGTGTTGTCAGTATTATTGGATTTGCATATTTATGTGGGCAATGTTGTTTTCAACCCTGAATTCCATTAAATGGAGGAATCAAATTACTGATGCCAACTTGAAGTCTTGCTGTAATTTAAAAACAAATTTCAAGCAAGAAGTGTAAAACTTCTTCAGGAAATGCAGGCAGATTGCTCACACTGCTTAGAACTACCGAGGTCTAATTTTTTCTTACTTTAATAAGAAGTATTTAATAAACTATATTATGTATTACTTCTTATAGTTATATTTAATATTTTCCTTATTTGTAAAAGCATATTTTTATGGCTCTCACATAAATATTAAATACATTTGCAAGCCACTTTCTATTATTTTGAATTATCTTATTTAGTGTAGCTGATTGGGTGAATTGATACTAGAAAGACTGCATTTATTTATTTTGCATTTGTGTTAGTAGCATACCCACTAAAAGAATTTTTTAATGCTAAATTCTTGCATAAAGCAGAGTGGCCTAGAGATAAGGTGTTGGCTTTGGGGCCGGAAAGTTCCATGTTCGAATCCTGATTCCATTGAAGATCCGTCATATATTGGGCCTGTTGCATGTTAAATCATACGTAGGGGGTCAAATGTCCTCCCGCTGGTGTGGTGCGGAAATTTGGAGAGGGGGTCCTCGTCATCTGACTGTGGTTAAAAATTATAAGGTCCGTCCCAAAATAGCCCTTGTATTGCTTCAAAATTAGTCGTTGATATAACTAAACTAACTAAGTAAAGCAGAAATTAGAAGGCTTTGGTTTTATTTTGTTCATTATCTAATATTCCATTCTGTGTAATATTTGTTTCCTTTATGATACCTTCATTTCTGTATGATATATATTTGTATATATGTAATGCTTATGATTTAGGTATACGATGAAGAGAAGCAGGTTCATGTAAGTCCAGAAAAACCGTTTCTGAGAGCGTTGACACCTGATACCATAGCATCTGGTAAGATTTTGTACCTTTTTTTTAACATTTTTATATCACAGAAAACATTGCATCATAGAAGTGTGTACTAATGTTTATTTTAATTTTTGTATGAATTTAATATATTTATGTAGTATGGGAGTCTAGCTTCCATGTGAGGTGATATGAAGTCAGAAGAAACACACGTTTGTTATTTTAGAAATTTAATGATGACGACACAAATAGTTAAGACGGCACAAACATTTAAATTGAAAGAAGATATAAGTGAAAGAATTAGGACGGCGGTTGCTGCGCTTTTCATCAAATCATGTTAAATCATCATGGCAGTTTCGACGTTGTGTTCTGTCGTTAACCATCTTGCAACAATGTCTGTCGCTAGCAAGATCATGTCGTGACATGACGTCAGCTGGTAGAGAGAAAGTGGATGAGCGCCTCCTAAAAGGATACCACATTTATATCGGCTGTAATGCATTTTTCAACAACAACAATCTTTATTTTTAGTGCTTTTCATACCATAAAAATAAATGCAGTTTTTAATTTTCATCTTGTGTAATATTTTCATAAAAATTCAAATTTATTTTAAAAATAATTAAAAATGGAAGGAAAACATGATTCAAAGTTTTTAAAAAATAATAAATATTAATTTTGTGTTAAGGGTATGTTAATTTGTCTGATGAAGAGTAGTATTTCTGATTTTGTGAGGTTTTGCTTCTTCCTCAAAAAGGCCTCTTCAATTCAATTCTTGATGGAAGTATGTGTCATTTCAAATAGATAATTTTAGATTTCTTCCCTTCTTGAAGAACATTTTCCATTCTTTTTCTAAGTTACTTCTGATTATTTTTCTGAAAGATTTCAAATTTTATAAAATGTTTTTAAATCTAATAAATTGTAAAAACTTTTGAACTTTTTAAACTTGGTGAACTGTGGCAAATCTTTAGCAATAATAGTAATTATGTGTGTAACAATAATCATAGTTCTGTGAACTATGATTTCATTATTGGATAAGTGTTTGTAATTGAAAAGGGAACTGCTTCATTTTTCAGTATAAAATTATGTTGTAATATGTTGAGAATTTGAATTGATTTTTTTTTATAAGATAAATGGAATTTTACACTCCACAGCTTTAACCCTTATACAAGGTCTAACTATAAACTGATGGTCATAACTTTAAGGGGTGATAGAACTTGCCAAAACAAATAATTTTCACAATACAGTAGAACCCCAGGAATCCGAACTAATTGGGGCTGACCTCTGTTTGGATTCCTGGGAATTCAGATTACCGGAAAATTCGGTAAAATACTCTTGATATACCAAATGCAGTAGAGTATTGTGTGAAGGTGTACGGAAAGAGCATGTGACGATTCGCACGGTACACTGGCAAACAAATTGAGGGTAAAAAGAAGATATCCGAGTTTGTTTCTACTAATTAAGGGGCTGTATTCATTTTTAAAGACCACTTCAAATACTCCTTTAAGTTAGGAATAAACATTAGCTATGTTTCTGATTCCTAATTGTTAGTTTTCCTTCATTTTTCGGTAAAAATTTTTCAGAAAATTAAGAAAAGGTTTTTGGAATTTCTGATTACCGGTGTTAGGATTTCCGAGGTTCTGTACAATGTGGTATCAGAAAATAAGTGGGAAGGTTTCTGCATAGTGAAAATGGAGAACTGAAAATATGAATATTAAAGGGCAAAGAATCTTTATTGAAAACTTTACAAAAAATGCTCAAATGAGCGACCACTAACTGCAATATATTGGTGACAGAATGAATCATATTACACATTGGCATTTCACGAATGTCAGCTGCCGCGATGCTAGTTTGAGCGATAAGCTCGTCTGGTAGCTTGATGGGCATCTTGTAAATGCTTTTTATCTGTCGTCAGAGAAAATACATTTCTTGGTAAATCAGGTGGCACTTGCTGAAGGAAGGTGAGGTACTTCTGTCCATCTGGATACTCTGGTGAAAGATGGGGCCAATTAAGTGATCATGGATAGTCCAGGGAAAGTCGCACAACTTGCTTTCCGACCCCACATAATTGTATGAAAGTTGTTTGTTTTGATGAGTTCTATCGCACCTTAAAGTTTTGACCATCAGTTTAACTACACACTGTATCGTTTACTTCAAAACTATAATTGCATTTCTCTTTTTCAGCCTTGAGCCTGTACTTAACTAAAGACAGATTTGTAAACAGCTTGCTGCTTTGTGGATTCATTCACAAGTTATCTCAAATAGATAATTGGTTTTCAAGACAAAGGAAATTAAAATTCTGAAGTCGAAATTGTTTGTATGAAGGGAACTTAACACCCTGAGAGTATTGGATTAAAATAAGACTTTAAGTGGTATGTAAAAATTCGAATGACCAGAAATAATTTCCAGTATACCCTTAAAATGTTCTAATGATTGTTCTGTATTAAAACCAGGAAGCAACACACATGTTCTTGCGTGGACTTGATATGTATGTGCCAGAAGTACTGACAAAATAAAGCACTTATTTCAGAGTAGTAATGATCGATTTTGTTTGCTGTTTTCCCTCTGAAAAGATACAAATTACTATTTGTTTATATAAACTATTAACTTTTGAAAGGTTTATTGAAGTACAAAGTCAATAGATCCTTAATTCATTACAATTATTTCTCTACTTTCATTACTTGTTGTAAAATGCAGGAATGGTTGAATTAGCAATCTTCCTTCAAAAGCACAGAGAGAGAGAACGGTGATCACGATAACCTGGTAGCATGCATTTCAGAGGGTTCAGCTCAAATGAAATGAATGCCATGTAAAAATAAATACAGAAAAAAAATCAGGGTAAAATTGACCATTGTTTAGTTTAGAAATCTTACTTTCATGTCAAGTAAAATGACATTTGTATCACTTGCCATCTGCAATACTTGTATCAATGGATGTTGGTTTACCGCCAAATTCTTTCTACCACTGCCTGGTACTTATCTTAAGTGTTCCTGTCACTTGACCTTCTGAAGATGTCAAGACCTTTATCATAAAGTAGAAGATTCCAGCTCCATCTAAGTTTTAGTTTGCCAGCAATATCTCAGATCTGATTTGTCACGGATCATCAACAAAAGTTGCAGTAGAAATTTCTCATGCACACAGAGTGCTTAAGAGATGAAACAGAACTGATGAATCAATTGGACACTAACTCTCTGCTTCTGCAGTATATAAATATTCACCTAAAATTAAGTAAGAAAGAAAGAACGCTTTTAATGAAAATGAAAGAAGATCTCCGAGAAGTGATAAATAAATTAATTCTGTATAACTTCTATTTGATATTAATATAGCGTTCCTGGCTGGATGAATCTAAAATGGGTAAAGAAAATAAATAAGCAAACCTAGGGTAAAAAAAACCCCTGCCATAACTCCTATTTGATATTAAATCATCAGAATCAAAACAGTATCGGAGGCCATGGTAAGTGTCTCAGCTTTGGGGGCCAGAGGGTTCAGGTTTGAAACCTGATTCCACCTGAAGATCCACCATGTAGTGATGCCTTGTACTAAATCATATGTAGTGGGCCAAACATCCTCCCATTGGTGTGGCGTGGAAGTTTGAGAGGGGTTAGCCTGGTGTTGTCTCACCATTCACCATGGTTCAAAATTATGAGGTCCGTCCCCAAAATAGCCACTGTTGCTTCAAACAGGGACTAATATAACTAAAACTAAACAAAACAGTATCTAAAAAAAAAAGCAATGTATGCTAATTTGTAAGGATGGTCCACATCTTTGGTACATAGCAAAATTCCTAAATACACTCTGATTTGGAGCGTAATTTTTTGATACTTGATTCCTGAACTTGACTGGCAAATGCGACTAGACCAAGGAAAAGCCAGTAGGTATAGTGGGAGACGAAAGCAATAGAATGCCATTTAAGCACTCTGCTTTTTTTTTTTTTCCTGAGAAATAAATAAGAAAAAAAATAGTGAAAACCCTTCTTTAAAGCAGCTCGATCTTTGTCACCATAGGAAGGCAGAGCATTCTGACATTGCTTATTTTGCAACTACACCACTGGGGATTCAAACTACCATTAAGAATATGATTGAATTATATACAATGAGGATTGAACCATATTTATACAAGGAAATGTTTATTTAGCTTCTCTTATTCCACTTTCCTTTACTGTCTGTCCACCACGAGAACTGTCGCCGCCCAATATTCTATTTTACGGCGGTTGCTATAGCAACTGGTTATGTTAGGGAAGATCCATTTCGAATTGGAGGAATCCAACGGAAGTCGGAGTTTTTATTCTTGGCGCCAGTTTGTGGAAGAACACATTTGAATGAACTCCTACCTACTAGAAATGGATTCTTCTTACAATTACCTGTTTCTATAGCAACTGCCGTAAACTAGACAATTTAGCGGCGACAGTTCTTGTGGTGGACAGACAGTACTCTGAAATGCATACACCAAGATTTTGTGTTTTTGTGACCCCTATATTTTGTTTTTCCTCTCTACAGTGCTTTGAATTGATATACTTTAATGCTCACCACTCATGTATTTATATAAGATATAGTATATCTGTGATTTTTCAAGATTTGTATTGTCATCTTTAAATTATTCAGACATTTAATTCTCTGTGAAATGAGAGAAAGAATGTAGCAATTTTTTATGATTATTTATCAAATTTGAATGTGGTGCTGTCTTGTTTCATTCAAATCTTGTTGCCCATTAGTACTTGTTACATGCTGCATCTGTGTAAATTTATATTGATTATTAAAGATTGATGTAATTATTTAAAGATAAGCATTTGTGAGTATTTCATTTTTGTTATCAAAACATGATTTTTTTTTCAGAAAAATTTAACTATTTTAAAGAGGATATGCTAAATTGTCCCTTCTTTTCTTTATTAAAAGGCATTTTGTATGATTTTAAAGTATATAGTGAAGATCTAACTTATAAAATCTGAATTTCCAAAGGCATAATCTGAATTGCACTGAAATATTCATTCAATATAATCACATCAGAGCACTAGAGTTAAATAAAGACACTGAAAAAAGATTAATTGTAATCTACATTTCATATGCTGTTGATATTTGCCATAGAATTCTGCTTGAACATATTCCAGATTTTTTTCTTTCAAATTTAAATAATGTTAATTGTTATAAGAATTATTCAAAATAAGACTTTTATAAGTAATTTTCAATATTTTAACAATCTCTAGCTAAATTTTTAACTTTAAAACACAAATGATTTTAATGCCTTAACACTTAAACCATTCTTGTTTTTTTCCCAATTATGAAAAAGTGTTTCTTAATTCACTTTATGTGTGATTAAATATATTTATCTCCTGAAAGTTTGCATTCGATTAACTATTTTGTGCTCGTTGCAACAAAATAATTAATCTAATAATGAATTTATTTTCATTAAATGCTTATTTATTGAAATTCAATGAGAGATTCCTTATAATGTCTCAAAAACAATAAATAAATCTGTTAAGCATACACATACATGTATAACACCACTTCATACCCCCGTGTCTAGAATCATTACAATTCTTTATAATTGGTTTAGGTGGACATGGAAGTACAAGCAGGAGCTACAAGAGAACTTAATTAATAACAAAAGAAAAACTTAACGAAAAGGAGAGAAAAAAATAAAGTGCTTTGTAATAGTTTTTAAAAGAAGGTCCATGTTATTACCACAAAAACTTTGTCTTTATATATATTGTAACAAAATTACTTTGTGGGTGTACGTGAATGCAATCCAATAAGCAGGATTTAAAAAAATAAAGCTCTTTATTTTACAAATATTCTCAAGCAAAGAAACGTAGCACAAGTATTAGCACAGCACTAGTAAAAATTCACAACAGAGACTACCAATAAATCTCAACACAATGCTCAAAGGTTTCTTGTTAACTCACCAGCTTGCTTGCAGGTCAAATTCCAACAACTCTTCTTGGCTTGAGAGCTTGCCTTTATACTTTTCAACAGGAAGTGACATCATTATGTAGGAAGTGACGTAATCTCTAGAAAGTTCATGAAAGCAGTAGAAATAGGTGGAAAGTTTGAGGTTCTTCTAGAAAATTCCCTTTGTCGCCAAGTCGCCAAAAATGGTCGCCAAATTTGTCGCCAAGTTTGTCGCCAAATCTAGCATCTCAGGGAAACGACTTTATAGCTTTGTAACATGTTAGGTGGACATGGAAGTACAAGCAGGAGCTACAAGAGAACTTAATTAATAACAAAAGAAAAACTTAACGAAAAGGAGAGAAAAAAATAAAGTGCTTTGTAATAGTTTTTAAAAGAAGGTCCATGTTATTACCACAAAAACTTTGTCTTTATATATATATTCATTTTTAATCTGTAATTTAAACCATGAAAAACATAGAGTCTGTAGAAAGAGCCTAAGAAAGTTAAATCCGTTGCTTGTAAAGCTAAGATACAAAATCTTGCTTTTATTCTATGAATAAATATCTTAATGACAATTTCTAGGCTAGGGTCGTGAAAACAAATAAACCATCTGTTTAATCGTTATGTTCAAATTCCATCTTCACACTTGGCTGCTAATTATTTTACTTTGCATTAACAAAAGAACTGATGGATGTAAGAAATCATTGGTAGTTTCCCTGTACTTTGCTATTTCTGTGATGTACGTTGAACTAACTTACTATTTAAGAAGGTTGCTTTATGACAAAAATCATAATTTGTATTCCTAGTTTTGTTGCTCTGTTCGCAATTGATACATTTGTAGAAATTAATATTGCAGTTTTTGGTAGGTGGTTGTTCTGCACATGAACCGCAGAAAGTAGAATAATAACAATTATGAGTTATAACACACATATAAATATAGTAGACTTGCATCTATCTGGCCTAATGGCAGAAGGGCTAGCTGGGATAGGTCAAAGTTCTATAAGTGCTCACTTCCCCATTCCATCCATACCATTAAAAACATCCTTTATACTAAATCCTAATCTTATTCATATTTTCTGGTCTGTTAGTAACAGGTCACTAATATATAAATATTTATTGTAGAAAAAATATTCCAAGTGTTTTAAAATAAATTCACACTAATAAAATAATTTCACAATAAATTCATAATGTATGTATATACGTTTTAAAGTAAATTGTATAAAGTCTAAGCTAATTGCAGGAAGCAAAATCAGGTACACTGTATAGTATGAAAATATACACTTTATAAATAAACAAAACATTAACGTAAAATGTAGGCTCAATTTTTTCAAAAACTACTTTAACTTATTTCACTGTTCAGCGATAAATGATTACAATGTAGGTAGGCCTATGATGAAAGAGTCAAAACAAATAATTTTTAGTTTTTGAAAAGGTCCCGCCGCCTTGGCGAAGAAATTATTCCTCATTTTATATGGGACATTTTTCTAAAAACTAGGTTGGTCAGTTGAGAGTCTGTCTCTCTTCTATGTATATATACTAGCCCCCTTCGGCGACCAGCTTGTTCGCCGAGAATATGATTTCAATTGAATATTGCGTCATTTTATATTCATGGTTCTCTTAACGACATACAGTGAAACCTCTCTGAGCGGCCACCCCTCCGTTCCGAGAAAAATTGGCCGCTCTGAAGGGTTTTCGTTACAATTACAATATAATTGCTATAATACATAATATAAACAAGTCTGACACATATTTCTTATTTAAAATGAAGTTTGAGACCTATCTAAAGAGAAAATAACATACTTTATTTAATAATTTTTTACATTTTTTAAAAAAAGGATACAATTTGTGACTGTTTTAAGTTTTTACCCTTCTCAGAAAAAAACCATTTTTTCAAGTTCGTTTTTTGGTTTAAAAAGTAAATCTCTAACCGATGCGTTTGTTAAATGGAGTGGGCGAACCCATCCGGGGACCGTTGCTAGGGGTTATTTTAACATTAGGTCTATGGGCCGAAAAATCCGTGCCACGAAAAATTGGCCGTTAAGAGGGGTGGCCATTCGAAGAGGTTTCACTCTAATTTTAAACTTCAGAATGTGGTAGATATTTAACCCATGTTCTATTAGTGACCTTGTACATGTTCTGTTCATTATCTATATAAAGGTCCCTAATGGAGTCAAATAACTGACCATGCCATGTAACCTCCAATTCCATGTTGTCGGCATTATCTTCACTTTCTTATTCCTCTCGTAAAATATGCATTCGATTTCAACATTAAAATGATGTGCTGAAAACCTAGCAAACAACCATTCAGCTTAATGGATATATTTCTTAATGTATGCAGAGCAATATCTCAGAGAGCTTGGTTTACAGATTTCACAAAAATCTTGATGAAATAAAATATGAAAGCAAAATGTATTAAGATCCTATCTCAGATTACAACAATCAAAGAGAAATAGGCATTTAAATATTTGTTTAGACATTGAAAATGGTTTGAGTTGTGTTGCAACATTGAAAAGTATTATTGTAAATTATGCCAAATTTTTTTTTCTTTTTTAATTTATTAAAATTAGAGAAAGATTGTACATTAACTTAATTCATATAATTGAAAAGGTAATTTTTTGCGCTTTCAGATAGTGTAAAAATGATTTTTGTGCTGTAATATTTTTGAAAGTTATTAAGGCAAAACCCAAAAAATTCATTTAATTAATTAAAATTTCAGAAAAAGGACTCCGAGGTGCACATTCCCACCTTCCAAAGTATGTTTGTGCCAAATTTCGTAGCTCTAAGTCCTGCCGTCTGCCCTGTAGAGGACAGACACACACAAGCATTCTCCTTTATTATTAGAACATACAAATGTGTATATAGAGTGTACAGATTTCTATAAATAAGGTGTCTACACTTATCTTGGTCCAACAGCTAATTTCTAAACCGATAGAGATAGACATATAGTTCCAATTGGAAAATGCCTTAAATACAGAGAAGAATTATATTTTGTGAGTCACTAATATATTTCTGAAAAAGTTATGAATTCTAACTTTTTATACTGTCCCTTGGTCCTATCGGACATATTTAGTAAAATATTCTTGACACTAACATTTTAAACAAAAAAAAAGGCCCTCTTCTGCGACTAAAACCGAGTGATTTATGGCGCTTTGAATTTCATTGTTTTTAACAAATCGGCGACCTTGTCGAGTAAGTGCTGAGCATTAATTGGTGGATCATCTTCAAGACGGCTGTTGAAATGGTTTTAAGTGGGGAGTCAGTGATATTTAAAGGTCCATAACTCGGTCAGTTTTAATCGCAGAAGAGTGGGACTTTATTGTTTAAATTGTTAAGAGTGTCAAGAATATTTTACTAAATATTATTGATACAATCAAGGAATTGTATAAAAAGTTAACTTCGTAACTTTTCAGGAATATATTTATTCGCTCATAAAACATATAATTCTTCCCATTATTTAAAGCATTTTTTCAATTGGAACTATATGCCTATCTCTAACAGTTTATAAATTAGCTATTGGCCACGATAAGAGTAGACACCCTGTATATAATTTTTCTTCAAATTATAATTATTGTTCAGTTGTTGTAATTATTGTTTATGTTTAATCATGAAGAGACAAAATTTAGATGTTACAATGCTTGGGTTATGGATTTTATAATATTCCCCTGCCATAGTTGAGATTTAAACAAGAATGCAACCCCTTTTTAGTGCCTCCACAAATCAGCATCTGTGGTAGGTTAGATATTATAGAATACACTTGTTTTTCTTGTGAAGTTCTTAGCTTTGTTCATAATTTATTTTTTTAATACCTGAACTTAAGCAATCGGATGCTTTATTAGTTTCCAAGCCCAAGATTTCTTGAAATTTTTTTACAACTCTTTTTTGGATAGAAAAATTTTGTCACTCCAGT
This sequence comes from Araneus ventricosus, assembly GCA_013235015.1. Classification (NCBI taxonomy): domain Eukaryota; kingdom Metazoa; phylum Arthropoda; class Arachnida; order Araneae; family Araneidae; genus Araneus; species Araneus ventricosus. The sequence goes on from BGPR01012136.1 coordinate 42,676, forward strand.
TTCCACCAAAAAGCTTATTATGATTCTGCAACTGGAAAATAATTTATAAAACAAAATATAAATTAATGATAAATTGAAAAGTTTCTGTTCCAAGGTGTTTTTTTTCCCCCATCAAAAACATACATTCCATGATCACAATCACATGTAAAAAGGTTTTAAATATCAAAATGGATCATCGTATAGTGATTTTTTAAGGAAAATTTTAAATGGTAGCTTTATTCATTTAATAATCTTAACATTCCCTCCCCCAATATCTTACAAATACAGGGTTCATACAGAATGTTGATAAGTAAAAATAAGGAGTTTTTAAGAGCTTTCTAAGGGCTTTTAGAAATTTTTTTAAGGACCTCCGTGAACACCAGTTCAAACTTAATAAGTAGTTTTTAAGGACTTACTAACAATATTTTTAAAATTTTAATGATATTTTTAAACACATTTTAGTCATTTAATACAATATAGATTAGGATAAGTGAAACAAACAATCTTGATCATGAAAAATGATCATAATTATTATGCAAATAAAATTACTTTCACAGCATCTATTTTTAAAATTTCAAACATATCAAAGACCTCCTTCTGAAAAAAATAGATATAATATAAACAAGTAATAAAAAGCATAAAATGGTAAATAAAATTTTTATTCATAAATTCTTCAGCTCTGATTTTTTGTCTTCAATAGCTTTATTTAGATTCTTAAGTTCATTTTTTTCTTTTGCAACTTTTCGATAGGTGTTGGATTTCATAAAGAAAGATATATCATTCAGCAATTCTCCTTGTTCTGCTAAATTATCGGCAGAAGTTTCTAGAGATTTTAATTCTTCTGAACATTTTTTCCCCTCTCTTTAAAACTTCAAGCTCATCACAAAAGTGTTTGCGTTTCATTTGAGATGATATTGCCATTTGTTGTTTTCGATTTTCTTCCAAATATTCTTCGTCTTTCGTCCTTGATGAGGCCACAGATTTCCATAAGTCTTCTGTTATGGGTACTTCATGAACATGGGTATATGATTGAATATTATCATATACCAGCCTTTTGACTGTATAAGACATCTCTTTTAGATTCTCTACTTCGATATGTTTATTTATAGAAAAGCCCCTTTCAATTGACGCTTGTCCATGCGAAAGTATTAAAATCATTTTAACAATCCTCCACATATTTTGATACGTTTTCTAAATATTTGTAGGAAAAAGCATCAAGATTCATTGTAACTGGATCAAAATTTGTAGTCTTTTTTATGAATACAAACTTTATTTTGAAGGAAGGATTTAAATTCAAGATGCGTACAATCGCATTCTTCATCTTTTACTTTTTTTATCTGTGCAAAATATGATAATATTTTGCACAGATTGAAAATGAGAATGGCTTTTAGTTGCATCTTGAGCCATAAGTTTGGGATTCAATGCAAATGCATTTCTAACTAGAGAATAATTAATAGGACATTTGTCCATTAAATTGTCTATCATTGAAATTATAAATTTCTGACATTCCTGTCTGAAATTCAAAATTGACCCATCTGTAACTTCTTTCTTTTGCATATATTCTTTTAATAGCTTCTCAGCAACAAAACCAGTACTCACTTTAGATACAGGTAAATATTTTTTTTGTCATTAAAATCGAACTTGATCAATTTATCAACATCATCAACTAGGGCAAATTCAGTTGACTTTATAACACTGTACAATTCCACACAATGTTTTACTATTTGAAAAACATCATCTGCAAAAAAAGGCAAAACCGGCCTCTCTGTTTGATACTTTATAAGAAATGGTTGTAAAATTTTACAAACCGAGGAGAAAAAGTTCATCTTTGGCACAAACAATTTATCAGTGGTTGCTTCCAATATGGTGCTGAAAGATTTGCTATTTATTTTAGGCAGTTGTACATTTCTGATAAATAATTTGACATCACCCCATATCAAAATAGCTCTATCAACTGCTGGGTTAATTTCAAGCCACCTGTAATTGCAAAATTTTACAGGCAATTTTTTTTGCATTTGATGTTTTCAGGAAGTCTTCCCTTCTTGCTGAAGCCAATAAATCAATAATAATAATATTTCAGAATCCAATAAAGACTTATAAGAACGGAAGAAATGTTCCATTCTGTAGATGATGCTCCTTTCCTAAAAGAATTATTAACTATATGGAGCCCACAGCTCCCTACGTTTGCAAAATTTGAGCTAAATTGCTTCTGAACATCTTCCTGCAATGTTTTATAAAAACTCCAATTAATAGATGGTCCATCCATGGAAATCTGGAGCAATTTAGAAAGAGATAAACTTCCAATAATATCATAAAATTCAGTCAATATATCCTTAGCAGTCGAATGCCCCTAAAAGGCTGAACCAAAATATGTTGTTACCACTTTATTGTCATAAGGCTCCCAATACCTAGCATGGACATCCAACTGTTTCTTTTGATTAGAATTATTTAAAGTCTCATCAAAAAGTAAAGTAAAAGAACTCACTGCTTTCCAAGTTCTTAGTGAGCTTTGTTTTGAAATAAGGTGCATATGAGCTTCAACAGCATATTCACCCATTCTTCCGATGCCAATCTCCTTGTTGCATAGACTGCATTTCGCTTTATGCTTATCATTAGTAGAAGAAAGCCACGTTTTATAATTCTGTTTATTCAACCACAAAGGATTGAATACGCATTTTCCACCTGCCATTTTTTAATTGCCAAAACTAAAGTTTTAATAAATCAGAATCAAGTACATTAAAACTACCATCGATAGACACATTCATCTGAAAAAAGGCTTAAGAAGCAACAACGCCTATTTGGTAAAAAATTGCAACCCTTTTCACAAAAGTACGAAAAATACGGCAACGGCATGCAGGTAGTAACAATATTCCATTGTCCAAAGGCAATAAATTCCCTCAGCCCGCGTTAGTAGGCGTGGTCTTATTGGCCCGACAATAGTTGGCAAACCCTGCTATATTGCATCATGTGCTATCTAAAAGGCATTCTCGCCAAATACGTGAATTGGTTATCATACTCGGCACATTATGTTTGATTTGGCAACTTAAAAATATTAGGAAATTTTTTTTTTCGACGAATGAAAAAATTAAGAACCTTTGGTGAGTGATAAGGGTTTTAAGAGCCCTTTCCTAAGAACCATCTAAAAATAAGGAGTTCTTAAGAACTTTTTAAGTGCCGTGCGAACCCTGAAATATCCAAAAATAAACCTGAACAGTAAAATCAAACCTGAAAACCTCCAGATTTGAAAAAGAGGGAGACATTTTCAATTATACACATATGATCACAAATGAGTAGCAGGGTCAACATTTACTTTATTTAACTAGTATATAAATAAGGTGGAGAGGGCCTAATGAGACAATCTTTTATTTTGGATATATTTTCCTCAAAATTTTATTTTTTTTTACAAAAAAAAAAA